>VCAZ01000008.1:11021488-11024770 GCA_005784505.1 Bagarius yarrelli | reverse complement strand
TTTTGTTTGTTTGTAATTTATTTAAATAAAAATACGAATAATGTAAAATTAATCAGTCTTTTATATTTTAATGTTCTTTTTATTTTTATTTTTGTAAATTTATTTTATTTTGTCTTTTGCTTCTTTTTTATTCTTTGTTCTTTTTAATCAGCAGCTACTGGAAAAAGAATTTCCTTCAGATAAAATAAAGAAATAATTTTACAATATTTATTAATGAAAATTTAGAATTTTTCTGCATTTTTAGTTTTAACATAAAAATGTTTGAATATTAATTTATAATAATAATAGATGGATCAATCGATTGGTTAATAGAGGATGGATGGATGGATTGATATTTGATGGATGGATGGATTGATGGGATTGATGATGGATGGATGATGGATTGGATGATGATTGATGAATAGATGGATGGATTAGGATTGATATTTGATGGATGATGATTTGATGGATGGATGGATGGATTGATGGATGGATGGATGGATTGGATTGATATGGATTGATGGATGATGGTGGATTTGGATGATGGATGGATGGATGATGATGATGGATTGATGATGATGGCTTTGAGGATGGATGGATGGATTTGATATTTGATGGATGGATGTTGATGGATGGATGATATTGATGATGGATTGGATTGGATGATTGATTTGATGGATGGATGGATGATGGATGGATGGATGGATGGATTGATATTTGATGGATGGATGGATGATTGATATTTGATGGGATGGATGGATATATTGGATGGATGGATTGGATATTGGATGGATGGATGGATGGATTGATATTTGATGGATGGATGGATGGATGGATGATGATTGATGGATCTTGGATTTGATGGATGGATGGATGGATGGATGATGGCCCTAATGTGGATGATGGATTTGGGATTGGATGGATTGATGGCTGGGCTGGATTGATGATGGATGGATGGATATTTGATGGATGGATGGATGGATGGATTGATGATGGATTGGATTGATGGATGGGGATGGATGATGGATGGATGGATTTGGATGGATGGATGGATGTTGAGGGAGTGATGGCTGGATGGATGGATGGATGGGTGATGGATGGATGGATGGATGGATGGATGGATGGATGGATGATTGATGGATGGATGGATTGATTGATATTTGATGGATGGATGGATTTGATGGATGGATGGAGGGATTGATATTTGATGGATGGATGGATGGATGGATGATATGGATTGATGGGATGATGGATGGATGGATATTGATGGATGATGGATGGATGGATGGATTGATATTTGATGGATGGATGGATGGATGGATTGATGGATGGATGGATGGATGGATATTTGATGGATGGATGGATTGATATTTGATGATGGATGATGGATGGATGGATGGATGATTTGATGATGATGATGATTTGATGGATTGGATTGATATTTGATGGATGGATGGATGGATATTTGATGGATGGATGGATGGATGGATTGATATTTGATGGATGGATGGATTGATATTTGATGGATGGATGGATTTATAATTACTGTTAAATGCAGTCGGTCTCCTTCGCAGTGTGTGTGATGGAGTCGCAGTGTGTAAATGCGCAGCTGCGAGCGTGTGTGTGTGAGTGTGTGAGGACCATCAGCACGTCTCGAGATGGCTCAGAGGTCACTGAAGCTCTACACACACTCACACACTACCTGGAGGGTGGAGACGCCTCGGCCGAGGACAGAGCTGAGTTCCAGAGACTTCATTACACACACGTCCTGCAGGCGCTGGTGGACACGCTGGCGTCTGATTGGTTCTGCAGTCTGAGTCAGGACGAGAGACGGGACCTGTTTGACTCCTTCTTTCTCCGAGGTCCTGCAGACCAGGTGCTGCTGCTGCTGGTGGACTTCATCAGCTCTCAGAGGTACAGCAGAGGGTGAAGAGTGTGTGTGTGTGTGTGTAAGAGAAGGAGAGTGAATGTTTGTGTGTGTAAGAGAGTAATATCTCTCTCTCTCTCTCTCTCTCTCTCAGTGTGAGTTCGGCTCTAGAGCAGTGTGTGTGTGTGTTGGAGTCGTTTCTCTCTGCTGGGCGTGTTGGTGTTCTCTTGTGGTCTCGCTGTGTGGAACCCGCTCGCCGCTGTGACTCCGCCCACCTGCGGGAGGCGTTGTTAAACCGTCTGGCGTCTCTTCCCGCTCTATTGGCCAACCGGCTCGGCGTACACACACCCCCTCCACTGAGCGAGCAGCAGTACTACACACACCTCACACTCCACATCCTACACACACTGGAGAAAACCTGCAACGCTCTCAGAGGTGAGACACCACATCACAACCCTCACACTACTTAACTGTCCTGATAAATACTGAAGAGTGTGTGTGTGTGTGGTGTGTGTGTGTCTGGTCTCTGTCTCTGTCTCCGTCATAGGGGGACAGGACTGCTCTATAGTGTTTGTTTCTCAGCTGCTGGGGAAAGTGTGTATGCAGGGACACGGCGGTGAGTCACTTGTGTGTGTGTGTGTGTGTGTGTGTGTGTGCGTGGTGTGCGTGTGTGTGCGTGTGTGTGCGTGTGTGTGCGTGTGCGTGTGCGTGCGTGTGCGTGCGTGTGCGTGCGTGCCGTGCGTGTGTGCGTGCGTGTGTGTGCGTGTGGTGTGCGTGTGTGTGCGCGTGTGGCGCGTGTGTGCGCGTGTGGTGTGCGTGTGTGTGTGGTGTGAACCTTTTATTTCTATTATTATTAAAGAGGTAATTTTAATTATTGTTATTAATGAAATGTATTTGTTGTAACCCTCTGTGTGTGTGTGTGTGTGTGTGTGTGTGTGTGTGTGTGTGTGGTGTGTTGTGGTGTGTGTGTATAGAGTTGGTGTGGGGGACTCTGGCTCCCCGTCTCTCCTCTCTCACACAGTCTGACGCTTTGTGGCGGCGTGTGAGCTGCAGACTGCTGGAGGACGTCCCGGAGCGCTGGGTGGAGAGTGTCATCACACCTCTCATACACAACCTGCACGGGTTCAGTCTGTGTGTGTGTGTTGTGGCTGTTGTGTGTGGTCTGTGTGTCTCTGTGTGTGTGTGTGTGTGTCTGTGTGTGTGTCTGTGTGTGTGTCTGGTGTGTGTGTGTGTGTCTGTGTGTCTGTGTGTGTGTCTGTGTGTGTGTGTGTGTGTGTCTGTGTCTTGTGTCTGTGTGTGTGTGTGTGTCTGTGTGTGTGTGTGTGTCTGTGTGTGTGTGTGTGTCTGTGTGTGTGTCTGTCTGTGTGTGTGTCCTGTCTGTGTGTGTGTCTGTCGTGTGTGTCTGTGTGTGTGGTCTGTGTCTGTGTGTGTGTCTG
>VCAZ01000008.1:10913988-11018988 GCA_005784505.1 Bagarius yarrelli | reverse complement strand
GTGATACAGACCTGCTGCAGTGCATGCTGGGAGGAGTGCAGTGTCGGCTAGACAGCAGCGTGGAGCGCGTGCGGAGGATGGGCATGGTGGTGGGCGAGTGCATCAGCCGGAGGTTAGACACGCCCACCTCGCAGCTCAAATTCCAGGTGACCTTTCACCTTTATCCTACATCTACTTGGACTTCGTTACTAAATTCATTTTTCTTTCTCCATAAAAGCTTTGATCTGCTTTAAGCGTGACTTTATTATTTCTATTCCCTCGAGGTTGTTGTTGTCTCGTCTCTTATGACGAACTGGCGGATCGGTGGTCAATTTTCAGAAAAGTTTGTCAAAACCGATTCTTTTAAAAAAGCGTAAATCTTGAGGAAATTCTCGGTAAAGCCGGTTATCAGAGTCTGTGCTGGGTAGTCAGGGGTCTAAGGGGTCGGACTGCTAACCGGAAGACTGTGGGCTCAATTCCCAGCACCACTAAGGTCCCACTGTTGGGCCCCTGAGCAAGGCCCTTAACCCCCAACTGCTCAGTTGTATAAAAGAGAAAAATGACTTAGGAAGTCACGGCAGTGCGACTGATTCTGTACGTTATTGACCCTCAGATCTGTAATTATAACCTCCGACCTTTATTTATTTATTTATTTTATTTATTATTTATTTATTTATTTATTTATTTATTTCTCTGCTGTTTATTGTAAATAAACCACTGATGCACTTCTGCTTGGATGCGAACTGCATTTCATGGGCTCTGTACACGTATCCTACACAATGACAATAAAGTTAAATCTGATCTGATCTAATCTAATCTAATCTAATGGTCCAGATGATGAAGATAAACATGTTAATTTAATTAGGATTTTGAGAAGTGCTGAGTCGTCTCTCTCCCGCGGGGTCATGGGGTAGTACAGTGTCAATCATAGGGCATTAGGTAGTGTTAGTTGCGTGTGTGTGTGTGTGTTGTACTTGCGGAACCACATTTTTGTATAATTATACAAACTAAAAACAATAAATGAGTGTAAAGTTGTGTTTTTTTTCCACCACCTGACTTTATGGTATAGATTTCTATAAACAGTATAAAGGCTTTCTGTTGACACTCCACCGCCTCCTACTGGTGAAGTCCAAGATACTAATGATCTTGTGTGTGTGTTGTGTGTGTGTGTGTGTGTGTGTGTGTGTGTGTGTTATTAGTATGAGCCAGATGAGGAGAGCAGAGAGCTGATGTCTCTAATGGAGACTGAGACCGAAGATGATGAGGTGAACAGAAACCAACTGATGCTACACACAGGGTATTAAACACACACACACACACAGACACACACACACAGATATATATATATATATATTATATATTGGGTCACTCATAAAAAATGTGTCCTCATTTAGACTGGAGGCCAAAGGTCAGTGTTCACCAGGACTGTCAGTGACATCATCACATCTCCCAACCAGTCAGACCAATCCGACGTCGGAAAATAGACAAGAAAGTGATTCTGAGCTTGACAGGTGCACACACACACACACACACACACACACACACTTTCTTTTAACACACACAATGTCATGTCATTGTCTAACTCTCTCTCTGTCTCACTCCCTCCCTGTCTCTCACTCTCTCAGTGATGATGATCTCACTCCGTATGATATGTCAGCTGATCAGGTGAAACAGAAGACGTCTCCTCCTCGTTATGTCAGAGACTGTCTGGACGGTGAGATGTTAGCACCGATACACTGATACACACACTGAGGTGGGATTTACACACACTGTCTTTGCTAGCGGCGGCCCTGACGTTCAATTGCACTTTGTTTTATTCCTGCACTTTACATGACCGTAAGTGACCGCCAAAACCGTTACATACCTTTAAAGTGTCCCTGTCCTGATGATTGGGTTTGATTGACAGCTCTGATGTCGTCCGTTGACCCGGAGAGGGTGGAGTTGAGTCTTCAGGCAGCTGATGGGCTTCTGAGGAGGAACGTCAGCACCACACGAGAGGTGAGAGGTCACTGAAAGGTCACTTACGGAAAACCCAGTCTGCTAGGTGAATACAGATGTGTGTGTGTGTGTGTGTGTGTGTGTGTGTGTGTGGTGTGTGTGTGTGTGTGTGTGTTAGGTGAGTGTACAGTTCAGTAAAGTGCTGTTACACCTGGAGGACAGGTACAACACTGCAGGCTTCCACACACTCCGACAGAACGCCATGGTGGCCCTCGCAGTCACACACACACAGCCGGTATGGAACACACACACAGCCGGTGGGAAACACACACATTTTAAATTGAAGTTTTTTGTTTAATAATAATTTTCGGTTGCGTTTGTCGTTCAGGTTGTGGAGTTTCTGACGGCTGAGTTTTACTCGCTGAACTACAGCCTGAGACAAAGACTCGACGTCCTTCAGGTAAAAACCTCATCCTTCCATCATTTCATCCCTTCATCCCTCTATCATCTTATCCCTCCATCATTTCATCCCTCTATCATTTATCCCTCCATCAGTATCCCTCTATCATCTTATCCCTCCCTCATTTTATCCCTCCATCATCTTACCCGCCATCATTTCATCTCCTCATCATTTCATCATTTCATCCCTCTATCATTTCATCCCTCCATCATCTTATCCCTCCATCATTTCATCCCTCCATCATCTTATCCCTCCATCATTTCATCCCTCCATCATCTTATCCCTCCATCATTTCATCCCTCCATTCATCCCTCCATATCTTTATCCCTCCATCATTTAGCATCATTATCCCTCCATCATTTCATCCCTCTATCATTTTATCCCTTTCATTCATCCCTCTATCATCTTATCCCTCCATCATTTCATCCTCCCTCCTATCATCTTCATCCCTTTCCATCATTTCATCATCCCTCTATCATCTTATCCCCCATCATTCATCCCTCTAAATCATCTATCCCTCCATCATTTCATCCCTCATCATTTTTATCATTTCATTTTCAAACAGCCTTCCATCATTTCATTCTTTCTTCTTCTTTTATCCTTTCATCCCTTCATTATTTCATCCTTCCATCTTTCTCCCTCCATCATCTTATCCCTCCATCATTTCATCCCTCTATCATCTTATCCCTCCATCATTTCATCCCTCTATCATCTTATCCCTCCATCATTTCATCCTTTCATCATTTCATCATTTCATCCTTCCATCATTTCATTCTTTCATCCTCCTTCATTATTTAATCCTTTCATCCTTCTTTTATAATTTTCATCCTTCTTTATCTACTTACTACTTACTCCTTTCATCATTTTTCTTCTTTCCTCATTTCATCCTTCTTCTTTATCCTTTCATGCTTTCTTTCTTTTATCCCTTCATGATGACTTCTTTGATGCCTTTTTTTTTTTTTTTTCTTTTATCCTTTCTTCTTTGATATTCTAATTATATTTAAATCCGTATTATGGTAAATTCTCCTAGAAGTTTTTCTGTCTCTGGTTTGTTGAGAAGAATCACTGTGTGTCTGGTTTTCTTTCAGGTCCTCTCTGCTGCCGCTCAGGAGCTCTCTGAGCCAATCGCAGAGAAGAGGGCAGAGTCTCAGTCGGTTGCCAAGGTGACGCTGGTGGACAGGTGTGGTGAACTGGAACACTGGCGCGAGGTTGTGGAAAAACGCATTCAGAGTAAAACACGACACGCATCAGTAAGGTACACACACACACACACACACACACACACACCACACACACACGGGACACACAGACAGACACACAGTAGGTACATAAAGTACTGAAACACGCACAAACACAAGTTTTTACTACTTTGCAGATACACACACACACACACACACACACACACCACACACACACACATATATATATATATATATACATACAGTCTTTAAAACACAGCCATATATAAACACAAAAAATATACAACTCTGATACACACACACACACTCATTTCATTCATTTCTTCAAACATATAAAATAAGGATATGAATATATCATCTAAATTATACTGATGTTACCTCTGTCTGTGTGTGTGTGTGTGTGTGTGTGTGTGTGTGTGTGTGTGTGTGTGTGTGTGTGTGTGTGTGCCATCATCAGGGAGTTTCACCGCCTCACAAAGCCACTCCAAACCGTTACGCTCCTGTCGCCGGATACTTCTTCTTCTTTCCTCTTTTAAGAAACTATGACAGGTGTGTTTTTGTTGTAGGGGTGGTCTGTGTGTGTGTCTGTGTGTGTGGTGTGTGTCTGTGTGTGTGTGTGTGTCTGTGTGTGTGTGTGTCTGTCTGTGTGTGTGTGTGTCTGTGTGTGTGTGTGTGTCTGTGTGGTGTGTGTGGGTGTCTGTGTGTGTGTGTGGTGTGTGTGTGTGTGTGTCTGTGTGTGTTTTTTTATTTTATTTAATTTTTATTGTTAAAGGCCGCAGTGACCTTTGACCTTTGGGCAGTGACCACCTGGTGCTGGGACGACTGGTACATCACTCGTCCTGCTGAGCACCTGGCCATCAACGCTGCGGTATATCCACACGCGCGAAGACACAAACACAACGCGAAGACAAACACACCCGCCGCGAGACACAAACCACAACGCTCGAAGACACAAACACAACGCGCGACCAACACCACGCTCGAAGACACAAACACACACACACAGCGCGAATACACAAACACACACACATCTACACAAACCCACACAAACGCACCAACACACACACTCGAAGACACAAACACACACACACACACGCGCTGAAGCAAAACGGTGGCACGCCATGGTAACTCTCGAATACGTTTGCCTCTGACCAGTAATTAGGGGTTTCATAAACCAAGTGGTAACACACACCACACCACACCACACATCCCACACATAAGCACACACACACCCACTACAGATATGAGAATTTAATACAAACAGACTGTCTCGCTCTGTAGCTCGTCCTCTCTCTCTCTCTCTCGTCCTCTCTGTCCTCTCCTCGTCTCTCTCTGTCCTCTCTCCGCGCTCTCTCTCTGTCTCTTCTCTCTCTCTCGCTCTCTCTCTCTGTCTCTCTCTCTCTCTCTGTATCTTTCTCTTTTCTCTCTCTCTCCTCTCTCCCTCTCTCTCTTCTCTCTCTGTCTCGCTCTCTGTCCTCTCTGTCTCTCTCTCGCGGCTCCTCTCTCCTCTCTCCTGTCTCTCCCTGTCTCTCCTCAGCTCTCTCTCGCGATCTCTCTCTGTCTCTCTCGATCTCTCTCATCTCTGCATCATCTCTCTCTCTCCTCTCTCTCTCTGTCTGTCTCTCACTGCAGGATGGTGAGGAGGGGTGTGTTGTTCTCAGTGTGTGCTGTGTTTTCCTGCCGCATCCCTAATCCTGCTGGAACTGGGTGTATGTGGTGGACCCGTCATGGCTCGCAGGTAGTGAATCATCACATCACATCATCATCACATACACCATTTCAGGCAGGAAACACACACGCTCGAACAGTAAACACACCCGCTCCGCAAGGAACACAAACGCTGGAAACAAGGAACGCACTACAGCAAACAGAAACTTATTTAAAACATTTACACCAGGTGAACCTGGGGTAATAAAAAGAACACACATCCTGCCTCACTTATACACAAACAACAAGACTGGAATCATGAAAAAAAAGTTGTGTATAGAAGTTAGGTGGGGACACCAGGGGGCAACCAGGGGCACCAGATGTTGGGATAAATGACTGTAATTATAATACATAAACAAACACCTCTTATCGAATAGTCAATCATTGTTTTAATTTTTGCCAAATTAACGTTTGTGTGTGGTGTGTGTGTGGTGTGTGTGTGTAATGTGCAGGACGACCCTCAATGCAGAAACTGTCAGAGTTTTAGGTCTCTAAAAAACACTTCAAACACTCTAAAACCCCACAACCAGTGTGTGTGTGTGTGTGTGTGTGTGTGTGTGCACGTTCTGCGCAGACACGCTCTAAAAGAAACACACACACTGTTTGATAACAAAAAACTAAGTATTTAACAGAAATATTAAAGGAATTTTTTTTTTTTTTTTTTGTTACACACACACACCACACCACACAACACACACACACACACACACACACACCGACATGCATATTAGTTTCCAGTCATTCATTTATCCGCGCCCCATTCTAATCTCTTACAGTTCTCTCTTTATTAGGGTGGTAAATACTTTAACGCGCTGCGGTTTTCTTAAAAGGGAAATCTGTAAATGTGGAGTTGTGGAACAGGAAAACGCACTTAAACAGGACTCTGCAAAAACTTAGTTTTAACCTATTTACCAGCCGATGTGTATAACCCTGGTAAATAAAGAAGAGATCTGTTACACTAAGCCTGTCCTCACCATTAGTAACCAGGAAATCCAACAAGACGGAAGTAGCATGAGAAAAAAGTGTGTATAGAGGAGTTAGGTGGGAATGGCAACCAGGGGCAACCAGGATTGTTGGATAAATGACTGTAATTATATAAATAAAGCGAAACAATCCTTCTTATCGAATAGTTCTAATCATTTGTTTTTATTTTGCCTGTTATTAATTAACGTGTGTGTGTGTGTGTGTGTGTGTGTGTGTAGATTAGCAGAGACTGATCCTGATGCAGACTGCATAACTTTGGCTGTCCATAGTTTAGTGCTGCTGAAAAACCTTCAAAACACAGCTGAAACCCCTGCTGAAACCTGAGGTGTGGTTGTGTGGTGTGCATGCTGTGCGTGTGTGTGAGACAGAAGAATTCAGCATGATCTGGAGCAGTCACTGTTTGATAACAATAAACTAATTATTTAACAGAAATATTAATATTGTGATTTTTTTTTAATTTTTGTTACACACACACACACACACACACACACAGTTTACATGTCATTCATTTATCCGGCGCCCCCATTCAGATGCTCTTAGTTCTCTCTTTATTAGGGGTGTACATACTTACGCTGCAGCTTTCAGTAAAGGGGATCTGGTAAATTGGAGTTGTTTTCTGTTGTAATGCAGTGTTTGATGTGCTTACACACAATTAAAAAAAACGACTACAAATGGCACCATATATAACGGACTCGCTTTTACAAACGATATCCCATAATAAAAAAATGGCTTAAATATCAGAAAAGATATCGTTTATGGAAATGAAGCTGTTCATTTCTACATTAGCAGAATAAATTTTAGCAACACCATCAACGGAATTCTAAAGCAAGCTGGTCTGTCTGTCTGTCTGTCTGTCTGTCTGTCTTTGTCGATTGTGATGATAAAGTGGTCTTTTAAAGCAGATGTAAAACCTTTAAGAACTTTATCAGTGTTATAGTGTTTCATACTGCAACTCCAGGTCAAAAAAAACTGAAATCTGCCTGAATGTATACGTCTTTGTCCTGTCCTGGCGCTCTGATCTGTTTTTCTTGAATAAAACAAATTAAAATGATCTCCTCGCGGCTGCAGCCCATTTATTCCAGCTGTTTAGCTCACCGTTTTACCTGAACACCGTCTCGAGATCCACACTTCCACACTGCGTTGAGTTTAAAGGGTTAGAAAGCAGCAGAGATGATTGAAGATTATGAGATCCGTAATCAGCTCTCAAAACGCTTTTTTCTCACCGAAACATGACCGAATTCATAAACACCAAATCTCACGTTTTGTGTAGAAATAAAACTGATTAGAAAATGTGGCACTGACTGTGGAAGAGATCCAGATCACCAAACGAACCTCAGCCTGAGATACAGCGAAATTATCCCCAGTCTCAGAAAGGGGAAGGCGGGGTAGATAGATATAGTAGGTAGGTAGGTGGAAGTATAGGTAGGTAGGTAGGGGATAGTAGTGATAGTAGGTAGGTGGAGGTAGGTGATAGGTAGGTGGTGGATAGTAGGTGGTAGTAGGTAGTAGGTAGTGGATAGGTAGGTAGGTAGGTGATAGTTAGTAGGTAGGTAGGTAGGTGGAAGGTAGGTGGATAGGTAGGTAGGTGGATAGGTAGGTAGGTAGGTAGGTAGGTAGGTAGGTGGATAGGTAGGTAGGTAGGTAGGTAGGTGGTGTGGTAGTAACAATATGGATAACACTGAAGAAAACAAGCATATGAAAAATTAAAAAATGTTAAAAAGATTTAAAAAAAGAAGAAGAAAAAAACAAGGAGGAAAAAGACTAACATAGAGAAGAAAGAAAACCTTACAAAGAAAGAAAGAACAAAAGAATAAAACAAACAACTTAAAAACAGAGGGAGATGAAAGAAAGTAGGAAAAGTAAAAATTTAAGTAAATGTAAAAACTAAAAATAAAAAAGAAGGAAATAAAGAAAGAAACCATAAAAAAGGAAAAACAAAATTAAAAGAAAGAATCTGAATGAAGAATAACATGAAATTAATAAAGAAAAAGAAGAGATAAAAAGGTAGAAAATTAGATTTTTGACAAAGTTTCCCCAAAATCTGACAGAAAATCCGACTCTGGAAAAGAGAAAAAGATTTAATGAATAAATTTAAACAGAATTTTGATAATATTTCATTCATTACTTCAACGTCAGAGATGCAAACATAAAGAGAGAGAGAGAGAGAGACTGAAACACAACTACACCCTGAGATCTGTCCATCATTTCCTGAAAGTAAAAAAGAGAAGAGAAGGGATGAGCGTGTTTTAGAGGAGCAGGACGAACGGAGGATGAACAGAGTGGTGATGCTCCCTTCTGCTTTTAGTCTCAGGTTCACTCAGATTTCTCACAGTTCATCAGAGGAACCCGTCAGTCAAATTCCGCAAGGTGCTGAGGGTCCGGAGGGGTCTGAAGAAAACGTCTGTACAGCCGGAGAAACGAGGGGAAAAACCACTATCTCTCTAAGCAGGTCATCCCTGCACGTCACTCTTCTCCTCCGAATCCAGATGATCTTCAAACGTGGAGTCGGATCTTCTGAAACACTCCTGGAAAAAGTGGAACAGGGACTGACTCAGGTGCCGCCGGACCGCCTCACTGTGCAGGAAGTGACCCTCATCGGGATAAATCTGACAACACAAAAACATCAGCCAGACTAGAACCAAGGTTATGTCTACACAGTAAAGACAGACAGACAGAAAGAAAGACAGAAAGAAAGAGGGTGAGACAGATTCACAGCTGATCTTTTACCTGCAGACTGTAATTTGCTTTTCCACTGATTAACCCCGCAATGAATTTAGCAGTATGCTGAAAATGGACTTTTTCTGTATTAGAGACAGAGAGAGAGAGAGAGACAGAGAGAGAGAGAGAGAGAGAGAGAGAGAGAGAGAGAGAGAGAGAGAGAGACAGAGAGAGAGAGAGACAGAGAGAGAGAAGAGAGAGAGAGAGAGAAATAAGAGAGAGGAGAGAGAAGAGAGAGAGAGAGAGGACGAGAGAGAGAGATGAGAATAGAATAGAGAGAGGACAGAGAGACAGAGAGAGAGAGAGAGAGACAGAGATGACAGAGAGAGAGAGAGAGAGAATAGAGAGAGAGAGAAGAGAGAGAGAGAGAAGAGAGAGAGAGAGAGAGAGACAGAGAGAGAGAGAGAGAGAGAGAGAGAGAGAGAAGAGAGAGAGAGAGAGAGAGAGAGAGAGAGAGAGAGAGACAGAGAGAGAGAGAGAGAGAGAGAGAGAGACAAGAGACAGAGGAGAGAGACGAGAGAGAAGAGGAGAATAGAGAGAGGAAGAGCAATACAGAGATGATGTGATTAAATTGATTATCAATAATTAATAATGGTGAGGAATTTCACTGATTGGATGTTGTTATCGATGAGAAAACTCTGAACAGAATAAGTGTGTATGTACCAGCAACCAGCAGAGGGCGCTAATAACAGTTGGGGGGGGGGGGCGCACTACGCTTATGTTATTACCACATAAAAAAAAACTATTACATGATTTAAGTAAGAATATTTTCAGAATAAAGTTACAATTATTGGAATAAAAAAAAATCAAAATTAAGAGAATAAAGAGTCGAAATTAACAACATAATGTTAAAATTAGGAAAAGTAAGTTAAAATTTAGATTCTATAGTAGAAATTCTGTGTATGAAGTTAAAATGGCCAAAACAAAGATAAAATTTCCAGAGTAAAATTAAAGTATAAATAAAGTGGAAATATTTTGATAATAAAGTTGGATATGTTGATATTACAGCGTGTCCATGCTATTTTCTGCTGTGATACCGATTTTCACTGAAGTTTAATTAAAGAAATGATCCAAAATGCAGATTTTTTCGGCTTTTTAGCTTTATTTTAAATCCCATTCTGCAAATAAGGACTTTGTCTAATAAATTTCTCTCTGACTACATAAATCTAAAAATCTGAAATGAAAACAAAACTAAATCTGATAAAAATTATTCTTTAAATTAATTACAATTTTCTAGCAATGTTTTTTGTGTGATAAACTTTAATTAACAGAAAATTCTCACAGTGAACAAATGGATAAATGTGTTTTCTATTTCTAAAGGAAATAAAGGGTTAATTATAGGACATATATGGATGGCAAATGGGTGGAGCTTAAAACCCTTCTTTAGAGCTGGTAAGTTTTAGGTTGATCTGCTAGACAAAAGTGGACCAAAACAATCAAATTAATACATTTTATATTAAATATTAAACTGAACTCTATTTTCATGATATATTAATTTGTAAAGAAACTGTTAAAGATGAAGAGATAAATAAATAATAAATAATATTTAACTAACCAGCAGCAGCAGGTAAAACAGAAGACGGTTTAAACTATTAGACTGAAATGATGGGGGTCAGAAGTCATGGAGGGCGGAACGTACCATCTGCAGTGGGGTGAACGATGAGCATCTTCTTATTTAGGAACGGAGAGGTTCGCTGTGTGAAATTAAACATCTAAAAAAAGAAATGTTTAATAAATATGCGCATACATAATGATGCAGTGTGTCAGAAACACCAGCCGAAACCCGGAAACGTTTTTAAAAAACTTCTCCATCACATGAGCCGATAATTTCTCCACAACAGAACATAAATAACAGAACAAACGTATAAAATGGGAAATTTTACACTTCTATCCACTAATTGAGCTCATTTTTAATGTGATTCCTGCTGCAGGTCTCAGAATATTCGGGACGGTGTGTGTTTATCGTGGAGACGTCTGGAGATCGAGATGATGAGTTTCTGGAGTTTTGGTGGTGGACTCATGCTTGTCTGATTCCAGTTTCCAGCTGCTGAAGAGTTTGTGTGTATTTTGGGTTAATGATGCTCCAGATGTTCTCTACAGGTGAAAGATCTGGACTGCAGACAGGTTCATTCAGAATAAATGTGTTTTCTGTTCTGTTGTGATTAAATTATTGGTTCATGTGATTTAAAAAGTCTTCTAGTTTTCAGTGAAAGTGAGATTTTACCTCATACGCTCGAGGATCTGAACGAGGAAGGCCGAAATATCTCTCCGAGAAAAACGATGCTGAAAGCAGAGTTACAGAAAACATAACATTAATAAAGAGAACAGAACAGAACAGAAGCACACGCTGTCTAACTAACACACTGTCTCACTCTCTCGCTCATACTCTCTCTCTTTCACTTTTACTTACTCTCACACTCTCTCACTCTCTTAAACGTTCTCTCTTACTTTTACTTACTCTCACACTCTCTCACTCATACTCTCTCTCACTCATACTCTCTCTCACTCTCGCTCAAACACTCTCTCACACTGTAACTCTTACTCTCTCTCTCTTTCTCTTTCTCTCTCTCTCTATCTCTCTCTCTCTCTCTCTCTCTCTCTCTCTCTCTCTTTCTCTCTCTCTCTCTCTCTCTCTCTCCTCTCTCTCTCACTATCTCTCATCTCTCTCTCTCTCTCTTTCTCTCACTATCTCTCTCTCTCTCTCTCTCTCTTTCTCTCACTATCTCTCACTCTCTCTCTTTTTCTTTCTCTTTCTCTCATTCTTTCTCACACTCTCAGTGAGTGTACCGTAATGTCGGAAGTCAGTAATGGGAGAGAGAAGAGCTCCACACTTTAGTACGGAGGTCTCCGAGCTGAGCAGAAGGCTGGTGATGTGTCCTCCATACACCTGTAACACAGGTACGGGTTAGAAGGCTCTCAGTGATGATGTAATGAGAGCTAAAAGTTATTGGACACCTCACCATCACCCCCACATTAGTGTCTTATTCAAAATTCCTCAAACTAGAATGTTATATATGTTGTTGTGTTACATTTTTACTTCACTGTGAGACTCAAACCCTGTCCCAGCAGGACAATGTCCCTGTGCACAAATCCCCCTGATCTCCATGAAGACATGCTGTGTTCTGATTGGAGGAGAAGAACTCTCATGTCCTCTACAGAGTCCTGATTCTGACTCCACCCCTTTAAACTGAACACCTTTGGGATGAACTGGAACCCCGACTGAACCCCAGACCTCCAAACCTCAACATTAGTGTCTGATCTCACTCATACTATTGGAACGGAATGATCAGATCCACACAGTCACATGACCCACACAGTCACATGACCCAATCTAGTAAACACCTGCACAGAAGTCTGGAGGTGATTATAGGAAGTAGAGTGAGACGAACCTGTCCAAAAGCGCCGATCCTGCTTTTGTCGATGTACGGCTCTTTTGCTAAAATGCTACAAAACACAAAAAAATGCATTCGCTTCTGTCTGGCCTAAACATCAAATTTAGAAAATTGCTCAGCAGGAACCAGTGTGAGAACCTTCTAGAAATGTACCAGCTAATGATTTCCTGCAGTCAAAGAAAGACGTTTAGTTGAGTTTGTACCTGAGAGTCTTCAGCTGGTCCTGTGTGTCCAGCGTGTGGATGAAATCAGAGTGTCGAGAGTCTCTGCTACGACCGTCACACCGCACAGCGACCACACCCAAACTACTGACCAGCACCGTCACCCAGTCCATCTGAAACTGTTCTGCTACAGAGTGTGCACCTGGAGACCCATCTCTGAAAGAGAGAGAGAGAGAGAGAGAGAGAGAGAGAAAGAAAGCAAAAAGGGGAAGAAAAAAAGGAATAGAAGAGAGAGAGAGAGAGAGAGAGAGAGAGAGAGAGAGAGAGAGAGAGAGAAAAAAAGAGAGAAAACGAGTTAGTAAGAGAAAGAGGTGAAAGACAGATAGACACAGAGAGAGAGACAGGGTTATAAAGAGACCAAAGGAATAAGAAGGAAAAAGAAAGGGAGACTGAGGAGAAATTAAGAACGAGGGAGATATAAAGAAAAAAAGAAAGGTTTCCTTATCATGATTTGATTGGCGGTGGTGGTGTTGAGACTCACACGAGCAGCAGGAGAGGGTAACGCGCCGTGTTTATAAAGCCGGCAGGTTTCAGGATCTGCAGAGACAGAGCTGGAGACAAAACACACACCACACACACGCACACACACACACACACACACACGAATCAGATACCTCCACTGCACAGGTTTAGTATCGTCAGTTTAACATTTCCGCGAGCGACGGACGCACCGTAATCCTCCACGTCTATCTTTCTGTACTCCACTCGCGGCATCTGCATGGAGTCCACGGTCTTCTGGAGGTTCAGGTTCAGCTCAATGTCCATCAGCTCTGGAAGAACACACACACACACACAGAAACAGCTGTGATGTTCGCACTGTACATTCTAGCTGATTGAAAAAGTTTGTAGAATGTGTGCATGTTTCTCTCAGCTGTGTGTGTGTGTGTGTTGGTAAGGGGTGTGTCAGTAAGAGGTGTGGTATGTGTAAAAGTTGTGTGTGGTGTTTGTAGGTGGTTGTCTGTGTGTAATGTGTATAAGTGGTGTGTGTAATCGGTGTGTGTTTAATCAGTGTGTGTACTTGGTGTGTGTGTAAGTAGTGTGTGTGTGCGTGTGGGTGTCAGTGGTGTGTGTGAAAGTGGTATGCATGTTCGTGTAAGTAGTGTGTGTGTGTTTGTGTATGCGTGTGTGTGTGTGTACGGTAAGAGGAGACACACTCTGTCTGTCTTTGGTTCTGTAGACTGAAACAAATGGGACACCAGGACCTGAAAGAAACCACCAATAAACATTAATTATTAGGTTTATTATTATTTATTATTATTAAAACCTAACCCTAAATACACACAGACTCATGGGGACGGTGTGGTCCAAAATTATGGTCCTAAAAGCTTGACAGGATGAGATTTTTCAGGATGAAAGTTTTCAGTTATAGTCAGGGGTTTAGGGTTAGGGAATAGGGTTAAAGATAAGGGTTAGGGGTTAGGGGTTAGGGTTAGGGTTAGGGGTTAGTGTTAAAAAACCATTTCACCTTGGAGAGTCCCCACAAGGATAGCTAACCAGGTGTGTGTGTGTGTGTGTGTGTGTGTGTGTGTGTTTGACCTTTACAGTGGAACAGGAAGTAGGTCATGTTGTGGCTGAAGGAGCTGCTAATAAATCTGCAGGCGTCTGTAATCCCACAGGAGAGACAGAGACGAGAGACGGGACGCACCGTCTCCGAACTGCATCAGAGGAGGAGAGTTACTCACACACACCCCTTACACACACACACACACACACCATACACACATACACACAGTTTTACCTGTAGAGGTGGTGTTTTTTGGGATCATCTTCTGTGCTCATGTAATATCTGTTATATACAATACACATTACATCATAATAACACACACCAAACTAAAACACAATCAACTTAAACAGTGTGTGTGTGAGTGTGTGTCTGTGTTTACATTAGCTGTGTGTTCTCGTTGTAGGCCAAAACCTGTGTAATGTCCCAGTTGCCTGATGTAATAGACTTCAGAGTGGCTAAGGTACTATTGGTCTGAAAGACACACACACACAAACACAATAATAATTTTTTTGTATCATAAGTGTTTGTTTGTGCGTAGAACACAGTGTATATGTGTCTGTTGGTGTGTATGTTTGAGACTAGTGTGTGTATATGTGTGTGTGTGTGTGTCTGTATGTTTAAGTCTAGTGTGTTTGTGAGTCTGTAAGAGGTATGAGTAATGTGTGTGAGGTGTGTGTTAGGTAGTCTAAGGTATAAAGAAATGTGTGTGTGTGTGTATGTTTAATACTAGTGTGTGTGTTTGTGTGTGTGTGTGTGTGTGTGTGTGTGTGTGTGTGTGTGTGTGTATTTTTACGTCTAGTGTGTTTATGAGTCTATAAGAGGTATGAGTAAAGTGTGTGAGGCTTGTGTTCAGGTAGTCTAAGATATGTGTGTGGATGTGTGTGTGTGTGTGTGTGTACCTGTAATGTTACCATAGACACATGGTAGAATTTGCCCCGCCCCCCTTGAGGTGTAGCATGAATAAAGAAGAGCTTCAGACCATCTTTAGAGAAAAGTGGAGGTTCGTCCTACACAAACACACACAAAACACACACGAAACAAACACACACACACACAACACACACACATATAATAAAATTACTTACTTTCCCAGGCATTCATTTTAGCTGTGATATTTCTATGGAAGTATTTATGCAAATTATATATATATATAAAATATGCCTAAATTGATCAATTAAATCATCGTAATAGTGTAAAAAGAGACAGAATTAATGATAATGGACAGGATGAAGCTGTCTTACTTGTCTATCCAGCCAGCTGTCACTCACATCCTCATGTACCTGAAACACACACACACACACACATTATATATATATATATAGCTTTAGCTTTATTAAGCTTTAGACAGAACTTGTCTCTTTCATGGAAACATCATTCATTATTCAAACAGTGTAAATGTAAAAAAATAATAGTGTGTGTGTGTGTATGTGTGTGTGTGTGTGTGTGTGTACCTTGGTACAGACTCCTGTCGTGGCCTCACACAGGCTTAATATGGAGAAGTTCTGCGCTCGGTTCAACCACTTCACTGCAAGTTTTGTGCTTGTGGCCCATTTTACCATAGTTATGTAGAACTCTCTAAAAAATACACAAAGTGTGTGTGTGTGTGTGTGAGAGAGAGAGAGAGAGAGAGAGAGAGAGAGAGCAAATGCTCAATAAGTATTTAATTAATGTCAGAGAATACACAAGCATTTAGTTTACGGCATTTGGCAGACATCCTTGTCCAGAGCGACTTTCATTCGTTTCTTTTATACATTTGAGCGATTTGAGGTTAGGGGCCTTGCTTAGGGGCCACAGTGGTAACTCGGTGGTACTGGGAATCGAAACCCGTATTAAGCTCGGTTAGAAGTCCAGCACTGAAACACGTGACCATCCCATTTACTTATCCAGAACGACTTTTATTTATCTTATTGTTTTTCATAAGCAGTTGAAGGTAAGGAGCCTCGCCCAGGGGCCCAGCAGTGGCAGCTTGGCGGTGGTGTGACTGGAACCCATGATCTTCCGATCAGCAGTCTAAGCACTTTAATCACTGAGCTACCACTTTTATTATATCCATATGTGGTTTTTTAACACCATATTTTAGATGTTAGTCTCACAATCCCTCCTATAATCAACTCCAGACTTCTGTGCAGGTTTTCCCCCGATTAGGTCATGTGACTGTGGGGGTCATGTGACTGTGTGGATTTGATCATTCAGTTCCAATAGTATGAGTGAGATCAGACACTAATGTTGAGGTTTGGAGGTCTGGGGTTCAGTCGGGGTTCCAGTTCATCCCAACGGTGTTCAGTTTAAAGGGGTGGAGTCACAATCAGGACTCGGTACAGAACATGAGAGTTTTTCTCCTCCAATCAGAACACAGCATGTCCTTATGGAGATCAGGGGATTTGTGCACAGGGACATTATCATACTGGGACAGGGTTTGAGTCTCGCAGTTCCAATATACAAAGACGTTCTGGATGACCGCGTGACTCAGACTTTGTGGAACAGTTTGAGAAAGACGTTCTGATATAAATCTGCTGCTGAGGTGTTTTGGGATTCTATAGACTGACCTGATTCTGTGGTCGTCGGGTCGCTTCATCTGGATGGTGTGTAACGGCCCGTTCAGGTTCACCACATACAGAGAAATCACTGGGTTTTCCTCCCCGGCCTGCATAAACAGTGTGTTTAAAAGCCAACGAATACATGCGTCAAAAATAAAAACATACAAAATAAATAAAACATAATGTGTAAACAAAATAATTTACTTAGATTTCATTTACATATGACGAATAATTAAACACTAACACAAGCTGTGCATTAAAAAGCGGTTTTGTATACACTCTGAAAATGCATATAAAAAAATTATGCCCACAACTGAGTAGCATAAACTTTTTGTATGAGCAATAAAAATTCGCACAACACATTTTACGAATAAATTCTAGCATGCGCGTCAAAAAGTCATGTGATTTTTCCTGATAGCAAATGGCGAACAGTGATATAGCAGAGCATGTTGGATTGATATTATCGATGCGTACTTTGGGGTAATGGTATGCACAGCTCGCCGGGTACGGTGACCCTGTGTACATGGGCAGTTCCATCTTGGGCACCAGAGTGTTGTTGATGGAGGCATATGCCAGACGAGCACCATCAGGAGACCACCAGTGAGCTACATGCGACTGAAAGATCATCTCTGTGCAGAAAAAAAAGATTCCGTCATGTTAAACACACACAGAGAAATTGTTAGTTCCATATATGGAATTTCTGTGTGGCACCAAAATAGAACGCGTTCTCGTCATGGCGTGAGTCACACTAATCGAGATGTTGAGATGTTTCCCGATGTGACAGTCAACCGTGGAAATGAGTGTTATACACAACATTTTGAATAACACAGACTGTTTTATACAAAAATATTACAAAGCTTTCAGTCGGCAAAGATTCACGTTTACAGCGTTTGGCAGACGTCCTTATTCAGAGCGACTTACATTCATTTTATTTAGACAACTGAGCAATTGGGGATTAAGGGCCTTGCTCAGGGGCCCAACAGTGGGAATTTAGTGATGCGGAAAATCGAACCCTAATCTTCCAATTAGCAGGCCAATAACTTAACCAGTAGGCTACCACTTCCCTTCTATAGTTTATATGTTAGAGAAATGTGTAAACTGTAAACTGAACATTTGCCTGTTTGTATTTTTTGGGTTTACATTAGACTGTAATATTTCACCTCTTTCATTCTAAGGCTGTGGTTGATGACGTGGTCCACAAGTGAAGACATCAGGGACTCCTAATCCCACCTCTCCCTCTATACTGTCTTTCTTTAAGACCACCACCGCCTGCTGTTGCTGTTGTTTAAGGTTGTAACAGCCTGCATTTGTTTCCTTCCAGCTGATTGGTTGATTGTGTTTAGTATTTTGTCGCAAAAGCAGACCGAATCAGCAGATATTACAACCTTTCCATTTTACAGACATTAATGGAATATACAGTACAACCCTGAGAGATTTCGAGAACTGAATGGCTCATTGTGCATGTGACACTTCACACCATCACAGAATGTTTCCAAGACGTTTTGAGGAGATTGAGAGTTTCATCAGATTGGATCTACCAGACAGATGATTTTAGTTAGTAAGAAAATTGTTGAATTTTGCTCACTCTTTTACACGTGAAAAAAACTTTTTTAAACACCAAAATTGTTTCAAACACCATCAGTTTAATCTAAATCAATAGGAAATTCAAGCTAACTACTTGTTCAGAAAGATTGAACTTCATATAAGAAATGAGCCAAAGTAATTGAGAGAAGCTGAATCTATACATGGCACACGGTACTGTGGGTATCACTGATTCCTGATATATTAAAATATAGAAGTTATTGAATGCATATATGAAAATGTCTAACTATTAATATGTAAATAGTTTTAGTTCCAGTTATAGACATTTGGCTGTTTTGAGTTCATATATTTTAATATTAGTGTTTTTAGAATCCATGTTAAAACTAGGCGTCACTGATTCCCGCTATATAAATAAATGTAAGACATCAGGTCCCATATACTTCATAAAAATATGCACATTACTGTGTGCCTATACGGATATGTCCAAATATTAAAATATATATATTATTATTTTTTTGGGTGATAGAGTGTTTTAGAGTCCATATATGGAAATGGTTGGTGTGATTGAGTTTATAGTTTAAGATATTACTGGTTTCTGAATATCTATATAAAGAAATATAGTTGTGGTTAAATCCATACAATTAAAATAGTATTGTAATAGTAATAGTAATCTATATATGAAAAGGTGGGTGTGGCTTTAACATTTCCTTAACTTTTGATTTTATACTGTACATGGTACATGTAGATGTCAGTGATTCTGCATGTATGAAGGTATATAAGTTCTATCAATGGGAATATTTGGAAATGTGTTTGAATGTCAATATACTCAAGTACCAGTAATTTTGAGGCCAAATATAGAAATATGGTTGTGAGGTTATTACATTTTCAGCATGTGGCAGACGCCCTTATCCAGAGAGACTTATATATATCTCATTTATACAATTGGGGGGAGCAAATCAGGGGCCCAGCAAAGGTGGCTTGGTGAAGCCGGGAATCGAACCCACAGTCTTCGGGTTGGCAGTCCAACACCTTAACCACCACTTCCCCGTAGGTAATCTATATATTGAAATATTAGTGGGTTTTAGGTTCACACAATCGCAGTAACAGTGTAATGGAGTCCATATATGGAAATGTTACTACCTTTTAAAGCGCAGCTAAAAAGTTCAGACAATAAGTGTTAGTATTGGTATTAGCTTACCCTCATATAGCCAATCACAGAGGCCGTTAAACACCACGCCTTCTTTGCCACTGGAAACCAGGCGGATGGTTCGGCTCTCGATGGTGGAGCGGTAGTAAATATTATTCTCAAATATAAAAATCTAAAAAAAAACCCCACACAAACAAGAGAAAAGGAAATGACACTCCACTCTTACATATAAATGATGTGACTCTGATGTTTGCACATGGTGGAAATGGAGGATTATGGGAAATGTAGTAATACCAGCTGCTGTCCTTGTGGTCCCCATCCTGCATACTGAAGAGGAGTGTTACGTACTTCAGGAGGAGTCAGGATCCATGTTTCCCTGTACACATACACACATTCTGTTAGAATACACACTGTTAGTTCTTTGTATATAACCTTCTGTGTGTGTGTGTGTGTGTGTGTGCTCACGGAGTCTCTAAACTACAGATGATGTAATATGCTCTGAAGGAATGACGATAGATCTGCAGAAGAGAGAGAGAGAGAGAGAGAGAGAGAACAGCAGATAGAGAAAGACAGTGAGCTTAAATAGAATCTTTTAAAAATATGTATGATTGTACCAGTAGGTAAACTGTGTGTGTTTGTTTTTGTGTGTGTGTGTGTGTGTGTGTGTGTTACCAGCTCCACGTTGTAGGCCAGAAGAACGTGTTTCTGGTCTGTTGAAAGCTCATACTTGATGGCCTTATACATTTCCTGCAAAGTGGACAAAAGCAAGAAACAAGGGAACTTAGGGTTAGGGTTAACCTAACCTAACCCTAAACCTAATCCTAACCCTAAACACTAACCCCAACCCTAACCATGAGCTTGGGGGCGTGGAATTACAGACAGAGAGACAAGAAACCCGTTAACACACAACTCCAAACCTCTACATTACAACCACAACTGTACCACCTACAACATCTGGATCAGTTCAGAATTAATATTTATCTTAATATTAATATAACATCACAAAAACATTACATTAAAATCTATCAGACATTTAAAGGCTGTAAGTCAGTGTTACCGCTCGGCGGCGCTGGGCTGGAATAAACTCTTTCCCGCGCTGAGACAAGCTAGTTATCTTGTGGGAGTAAAAATTGTATAGATGTGTTTCGCTGGTCTGTGCTGGGCTGTAACAGTTTTACTCTGATAAACGAATCAGAGGACAGGAAAATGCTGATGTCATCATGTGCCAGCTAGCAAGCTTTGGGAGGCAAGTTTAAAAATCTGATTGGTTGCAGAAACAGTGTTTAATAATATTTACCCAATGATCAATCTGCCCCTGCTAATATAGTGTAAGTTCCACGGGCGGCGCTACTGATTCTGAAGGCAGATTAGATTAACATGGCAACACATAGAAACTGAAATCTGATTGGATAAAAAAATCTAACATCCACACACACGTACTGGAAGCAGTGCAGCGAGAGAAACACTACGAAATGAAGAGAATAAACTGCTGGAATAAATTAATACCATTTAATGGAACTAATATTAGAGTTTAGGGTGTAAATGTAGGTCAGTGATTCTGACAGTGTTTATAGAAGGACTGACTGACCCGCACTGACCAACACTGATTAATCCCTACCCAATAATGAAGTTTTAAATCTCACACCCCAAATAAGGGTATTAAACCTTTCCTATTTATCAAGGGTATTAAACCCCACCCACAAGTCAAACATATTAAACCCCAGCAACTGATCAGAAATAATAAACTCCACCCACTAATTAAGAAAATTGGGCTTCACTCACTGACCACCCAGTAATCAGTGAGTGATGAATTTTGTGTGTGTGAGACAAACAACCAAAAAAGAGAGAGAAGGAAGGACTCACAAACTTTCTGTTGGACACCAGCACCATACTCTTGTTCGTCTCCACGTTGAACTTCAGCACATCACCTTCACGAGTGCGGTACAGAATCTCCTCATCTACAGACAGAGATATTTACCTTAGCATTTACTTTGGTTAACAGTTCCCTAAATGACCCGCATTACATCATCACCTAAAGCAAGGGTCACCAGACTCACTCCTGGAGGGTCGGTGTCCTGCAGAGTTTATCTCCAACACTAATCAAACACACCTGAGCTGGCTGTCTTAGATGCAGGCGTGTTAAGGAAACTCCGTCCCTCGAGGTGACCTTTGACCTAAAGAGTGCAATGATGCATTGACTCTAAATTTGTCCCGCTCTCGCTACATGTTAACATCATCCTGCTCTTCATCTCGTAGCTCCCCAGGCAGCTGAGCCGAGTCTCTGCTGTAAGGTCTGTAGCTGCAGTGCATCCTGGGAATTTTATAATCGGGGATGTAATGCGTTCATTTAGGAACTCGTCACAGAAGTTAAAGTTCACTGAAATTAATGACACACATGTGTTAGTTCTCCGAGTCAAAATGGAATTCAGGGAAAAACCTTCAAAAAGTGTTTGTAGACATCACAGAATGCCAGGAACAGATTAATGCAAACCTATATAAAGGATTGAATAAGGTTATAAACATCTGGTTATAAACATCTGGATCAGGTTAGCAGCCTGACTTAAAATAAAACAGTACTAATCAAAAAAAAACCAACTGGTGCTATTTAACCTGCCCCACTGAATTTGCATAAAACCCCACAAAGGGCCCTAAGAGTCAAGGATCAAAGCTCCCAGTCTCCATTAGCTGCTTATTAATAAAGACTATATTGACTAGTATTGTGTTGTTTTGTGTAGTATTGTATTGTTTTGTGTTATTCTGTTTTGTTTTGTGTAGTAGTATTATGTTGTTGTTTGTGTAGCACTGTGTACTGTGTCTGTTAGGCGGTTGAAAGGAGTTATACAGGAAATGGACTGTAGATCTGTTTGGCGGTTCTGTATCTTTAGGATTCTATTGTACACTGTTGTATCTGCTGGTGTGAAGATAAAGACTGATATTTTGTTCGATTATATGTGTTTGCCTACTTTTTGTATGTTGTATGAAGTCAGGGGTGACCAGGAGGGTCGGTGTCCTGCAGAGTTTACTGCCAACTTGCCTTAACACACCTGCATGTTTGTTATGGTGGCTTTGATTAGGGTTGAAGTTCTGCTGGATGGGCGGCCCTGAGGACTGAGTTTGGTCACTCCTGACGTAGGGAATAAAAATATATTAACTCAGAGAAAATCCGCAATTATTTATTTTGCCTGTGGCCCCCGTTTTTATCTTGGTTCACCCCATGGTTGGGTAGTTGGGTATTTAAAGTAGCTGGAAGGGTAAAAGTTACTGGTTATGGCTGTAGATGGGTTTAGTCTTGCGTCTCACCGTTGATCCATTTAGCATCAGGGTCATGAACTTTAAAGTCCTTCCTAAAAATGTCCTCCACTGTCACTTTCCCCTTCAAGGCCAGATTGTTATCTTCACCTGGACAGGATAGAAAGGACAATAATTAGGTAGTCACACTGACATGCCCTTCATAAGTCTCATTTCTCTGATTCATACAGATACTGTACTAGTTCATTCAGTGTCTCTGTCTGTAGGTTACATCACTGGAATGAATAAAGTATCTATCTATCTAGCTCTATCTATCTACACCAGGAGGTGGCGCCACTAAGTGATTTTTGAAGTGAGTTTTCTAGACACAGTTTTTAGTTTTGTTTAATGATTTGTTTTAACAAGTTCTAACTCTAAATCCTGTACGTTCTGTTCACCGCATGGCCACACCCGTTTAATTTATCATCTCTAGTAAGATTTTAATTAGTACTCAATCTCGTGTCTTAAGTTCTTACAGAATCAGTACCGCTTTTAGTCTGGATCAGTGAGAGACACATCTGTATCTGCTGTATCTACAGCAGATACAGATTTACAACGTGTGTGTTTTTACAGTCTGTGACCTGCTACACTCAGTAAAAACCCGTGCCCTCACACAGGAAATAAACCAGAACGATTCATTTAACACAGCAGTCGAGGGTTTTGAGTTAAAATGTCTAACTTCCTGTCAGCTTTATTTCAGCTTCAACTTTCAGCTGAATCACATAAACACATCGTGTAGTTTTATGATCACTTTACTGGCCAAACACCCTATTCTACTTACTGTGTGGAGCAACAGAAAGCACATACCTTCCTTCCTTCTCTCCTACTTACCTTTTCCTACCTTCCCTCCTTTTCCTTCCTTCCCTATTCCCTCCCTCTCTCTTTTCCTCCCTCTCGCCTTTCTTCCTTTCCACATTGCTTTTATCCTTTCTCCCCTTCCTAAGACAGGATGTAGATTGTTTTGTTTTTCTCCGATGTCACTGAGTTACAAACGTTTATCCTGAAAAAGCCTTAAATCTGGTCTAATAGTTTAGAACCGATCGGAGATCAGGATTAAATAAATGATGCTGTGAAGCGAGACGTGGTGTGTTATCTGAGACAGAGCTACAGAGACCCGGTGTCACAGTGGGAGCTTGTGCTTCAGGTACCTTGGAACTTTAAGCTCTCATTCTGTCACGTAAAAATAAAGAAGCGAATGGTGACCTAGTGTTCCTGAGAACGACACGCTTTTTTTTAGCACGTAAACACAATGTTAGTCCTTTTTTTAGCACATAAACACATGCAGTATACAAAAGCACATACTACTTAAGTAGGAACTAAACTGACTTTAGAACACACTTTCCAATAGTTAAACAAATACATTAGATATACTGTAATTAAAGGTAGAATTAATAAAATTCGGATCTGCTGCATCTGCTATGTCCATATTGTCATGTGACATGTGATGTCATAGCAGCGTAAATTTAAAGTTGCAAAATGTGCAATTTAACCACAAAGTACAATGTTATTCCTGAAGTATTTACAGCTACTTTAAGTTCTGTGTCATTGCTTTCCGCCATTTTGAAATATGATGAGTTGTCGTAAAGTGCATAGTTCAAAATCCGTCCAGAACTAGTAGATCATCCGGAATCTCTTCACATACTGTTTTTGCACGTACTAATGATTCGGACGTACCCTGGAGTACTCGTTTTTCACACACTTTAGACAGTAGTAGGGAAAGATGCGATTTCGGACACAGCCAGTGTGCAAACAGAGAAAGAGAAAATGCTGCAGTCGCAATTAGACATGCAATGATAGGAATCAAAAGTCAAACCAAAGCTTTTAATAAAAAAAATAAAAAAAGTCATGCTTACTCTTGCTTCATCATTATTATTTGAAACACCAGCAAGCATAAAGGAAGAGCTCAATTATCTGAGGAGGAAAAAAAGAGAACTCTTTTCCCGTTAACTCGTGAGAAACTACCTGGAGTGAGCAGGATGACGGAGGTGACGATGAGAGAGCAGATGATTAGAATAACCAGCAGAGCGATTAATATTCCTTTCCAGTTCCTCTGAGAAGTGTTACTGCCCACCAGCTCCTACAGACACAGACAGAGAATCCCAATGTTAAAACCACATCTATCACAATCACTGAAAGCTAAAGGACAATAAATAATACATAAATAATCAATCCGTTTAAAACATATGGAGAGAGAGAGAGAGAGAGAGAGAGAGAGAGAGAGACACGTAGTAATAGAGTTACTAAGAGAGAGTGAAACAAAAATAGTGACAGAGAAAGAGAGAAAGACAGGCTAAAAGAGTGAGAGGTAGACTGAACTAGGATGAGGCAGAAAGAAACAGTGAGACTGACAAACAGAAAAAAAAGCAGTTGAGACCAACAATAAGAGAGACAGAGAGAGAGAGAGAGAGAAAACCAGGATAATACTTTAAGACAGGATGGTGTGATGAAATCTTTATTTTATACAAAGCAATGTGTCATGGCTCAAATGGTTAAGTTGCTGAGTTGTTAATCTGAAGACCAGAAACACCTGGGTTCAAGCCCACCACCGGCAAGTCAACCACTGTTGGGTCCTTGAGCAAGACTCTTAATCCTTCCTGCTCCAGGGGGGGCGCTGTATCATAGCTTACCCTGCGCTCTGACCCCCAACTTACTAAGATGGGATATGCGAAAAATGCATTTCATTGGCTCTGTACACGTACCTTCCACAATGAATTGAATATACTTATCATAATCACCATCATCACAACCACAAAACTCATCATCATCACCATCACCATATTCAGCAACACTACGATGATCATCATCTTGATCAACATCATCATCGTAGTCTTGTCACTCTCATTACCTTGCTTATCTTGATTATCATTGTCATATTTATCATCATTACCCCATCATCATCCTCATCCTCATCCTCATCACCAGTATACATTATTATCCCTTCCACATGTACCACCATCATTTTTATTATTTAAAAAAAAACTATTTATCCAATTAAGCGATTCAGGGTTGAGGGCCTTGCTCAAGGGCCCAGCCATGGCAGCTTGCTGGTCTAAGGATTTGAACAACCTTCTGATCAGCAGTGCATCATGTTAACCCCTGACCTACCAATTCCCCAAAAAAACACCCCCGGAGAAAAGAGGGAGTTAGGGGCCTAGCTCAAGGCCCCAATAACAGCAGCCTGGAAGTGCTGAGGATTAAATCCTGAATATTTGATTACCAACCCAGAGGCTTAACCGCTGTATTCTTCTTCAGTGAATAAGGAGTGAATTTTAGCTCTGCAGGTGTTACAGAGGAGAACATCTATTCCTGGAGGCCAGCAAGCCATCTTTCTTTCCTGCTTCTGGCTGCACTGATCGATTAAAGGTGTGAAGGTGAGACACTGTGAACCATAGCAGCACAAACAGCCTGAGGTGGAAAAGTAGAGGAGAAAAAATCTCTCAGATTCATAAATATCCACAGGGTAGCAGGAACTTCCTGCCAGATCCCACAAAACACATCCCACTTCCCATTAAAAAGCTTCTTTAATGACCAAATATCTATAAAGTTTTCTCCTGTTCTGTGGAGTGTGAAATAATAGCGTGAGGTAGAATTATTGAGCAGTTAACAGACGCAAATCAATAATAATAAAGTGTTATAAGCTGTAACAGCTGCAGTAACTGGGGCAGAGCTGTAAACATCAATCAATGCATTCTGAGCTGACTTTATCTCAGAGTCGTTTCAGAAGCTTCGCTTCATCCTCACTGATACAGAGTACATCATCAACCAGATTCCAGAGAAAACAAAGAAGTCTTTAAAGATGTCATCATCACTGTTGTCATCATCATCTTCATCATCATTTTCTTTACTGTCATAACCTTCTCAGCATAACAATCTTTATCATCATATTTATCCTAATCAACATCATCATTATCATCATCACCATCATCATCATCATCACCACCATCATCATCGTTATTATTATGATCATCGCCCACCTCATCACTATCCTTATCCACTATCCTTCTCATTATCATCAGTATCACATCTATAATCACCAGAACCACCTAAATGATCTAAACTAAGATTGTTTGCAGTTTGTGTAGTAAGAAATGTAAAATCAGGTTAAATGTGATGCTCGATTCGATTCCATGAGATGAGATAGGATAATTACACAATGCTGAATCATTTGTGTCTTTATTATTATTATTATTATTATTATTATTATTATCATTATTACATTATATTCTGTTTTTTCCTCACATGGAAACCCCATCCACACTTTAATCTTCCCAAACAGTAAAACACTCGACGCCAGTGGCTCCCGACCACATCGGCACCTCAAAGGGGATACAAGAGACAAAAATACCAAAGTGGAACATTCGCACTGTTACCCCCAAACTATAAAGCCAACAATTTATTCCTGCTGATGTCTGACAGGTTGAGATTACCTCACAATCCCCTCTGGAATAAACTTCAAAAAGCTTTTTTTACCTATAGGCTAAAAGCTAAATTTTGACAGTCTGTCACATGAAAAAAGGTGGAAAACAGACCTTTTTTCCCCAACGACTCTGTGAGTCACCTTCATTTTTCTTCTGTTTTTAAGGAAATAAACCTCCCCAGGGTTCGGCGCTTCTTTACCATGGCGTGTTCTGATCTCTTCATCTTCTATCCTCACTTTAATTACCATGATGATTAGCAGAATAACAATTACCCTGCTGTCTGACCCAGGTTTAGGCTCAGCTTAGTAAAAAAAAGGAGATGAAAAAGAAGAAGGTCACAATGGATTGACAGAAAGATTACAGATTACAGGAGGTCAGACGTGTGAAGAAACAGAACAGAAACACACATATTACAATAAGCCAATCAAATTACTCCACTCAGACCCCTGGACGTGACTCTGACTCAGGATTTTGAGCGAAAGGAACATCAGGGATACCGAAGTGTCAATCAAATTTAGAGATATAAAGCCAGAGCAGTGTGTTATTCCTGTTCTCCAAAGACTTCTAGCTTCTAGCAGCATTTAGTGTGTGTACAGAACTTTGTAACAGTGTAAGTATGTGTGTTTTTCCTTGTAGGTACGAGATAGACAGAAGAGTGTAGACAGAAAAGAGCAGCTCTACGGAGAAGGAGAATCACCTGCTAAACTGAACTGAAGGTTGAATTAACTGGAGTTTTGGTCTGGTTTGAAGAGCCTGGTATCCATCAGAATTCAAATTCTCTAACGGTGGGTTCATGTTAATGTATCTAATGTATCTAATGGGGGCAGTGGTGGCCGGAATGGTTAAGTTGCTTAGTTGCTGATCTGAAGACCAGAAACACCTGGGTTCAAGCCCCACCACCGTCAAGTCAAAACCGCTGTTGGGTCCTTGAGCAAGACCCTTAACCCTTCCTGCTCCAGGGGGCGCTGTATCATAGCTGACCCTGTGCTCTGACCCACTTACTAAGATGGGATATGTGAAAAAAATGTATTTCATTGGCTCTGTACACGTACCTTCCACAATGACAATGAAGTTGAATATATATATATATATATATATATATATATATATATATATATATATATATATATATATATATGTATGTATATATATGTATGGGTGCAGAAATTCTGGAAACTATATACTGGGGTATGTGAAGTATACATAGACATAGTGGTAACACACTCTGCTATGTACTGCTTACATTTATGGCATTTGGTAGATAACCATTGCGAGAGCTTTAACTTAAAGGATCATGATTTCCCTCTCAGTCAGTTTTACCTCAGAAGTTCTTATCTAAATATCTAAATGATTATAATGTGTGTTTATTTATAAAAAGGCATTTGAGACATACAAATACCAGGACACAATAAAAGGACATAATAGTCCTCCTGACTTGATACCACATCAGTCATCAAACACTGGTCTTGGTCCAGCAGTGGCAAAACTCATGATCAACAGCCCACCACTTTATCCACTGGTCCCCCCTTAAATCAATTAAGCTGTCATTCGGCAGTCATTTTCCTCCTGTAGGCTGTGTTAGTTTGTCTTTTTGATTTCCAGTTTTAATTCCTATTTATTACTCTGGTCTTCCTGAGCCTTGGACAGTAATGTTGTACCCCCTACTACAGCACAGAGAGACTAATCAGACATGCTACAAGAGTCCATATTAGACCAGATTTGACCACAGTGGGAAAAGACCCAATAGGTGACCTATGAAGGTGTGGATTGAGTGGAAAACTCCTCCAGGTTTCTTTTCATTATTAAGATAGAAAACAGGTGTGGCAGACACTTATTATCAATATCATTAATGTTATCTTACCCACCAACACCAGTATCACCATCAGGACCACCAGCATTACCATAATCAGGTATTATTGTCATTATAAAGGATTCCATAGTAACTGGGTAAAGTCTGACTATTGGAGGTTGGTTCTAAAGACCTGTTCAGTATATCGACCCAAAATATATGTCTTCTCCCAGTAGCACCTCTTGACTGAAGGAGAATTGTTCCCAATGGTGTCCCATCAGCCCAGACTGTGTAGGCTCCTCTCTGGGCTAATGGGACGCCATGATGAGGTTGACTTTGTCTGGCTCTTTTGTGTTTCTAACACTGAAGCTTCTATAGCTCATTATCATGATGGTCACTTCCTGGAGATTCTGCAGCTCTAAGATCTACTGCGAGTGAAACTGGAGTCATCACAAAGGGGTCTAGTCAGGGTTTTGGTAAGAGGGAGGCTTTGTGCATTATGTTGTTTTAACGTTTACCAAAAAAGCTACACATCATTCTGTAGGCGCACACTTTCAAACACACACACACACTGAGTCTTAAGGATTTATTTGGTACAGGTTACAGTGAGCATCTGGGTTGCTATGTCCTTCTGTTTGCCTCTGTTATCTGTCTGTCTCTCGGTTTGTCTCTCAGTCTGTCTCTGTTTTGTTTTCTCTCTGTCTTACTGTCTATCTTACTTTTTGCTTAATCTTTTGTCTGTCCTGTCTGTCTGTCTGTCTGTCTCTTTGCCTGTTTGTTTCTGTTCAAGAAATGATTGTGGTAGGAAAAGCGGTAATTCGGTAGTTAAGGTGTTGAGCTGCTGATCAGAAGGTCATGAGTTAAATTCCAGCTTCCATTGTTGGGCCCCCTGAGCAAGGTCCCCAACCCCTTAGCTACTCAAATCAAACAAAAATATCTACCAAATGCCAGGAATGTAAGTGTTTAGGATCAAACCGTCTGCATCAAACATGTTTGAGAAATCGGACTGTTTAAAAGCAGCGCATCATTCTCACATCAGAGAGAGAGAGAGAGAGAGAGAAAGAGATTCTTTACGCAGATTCTTTAAAATCTGTGTGTGTGTGTGTGTGTGTGTGTGTGTGTGTGTGAGACAGAGAAAGAAAAAGAGAGAGAGCATAAATGACACACCATTGCAACCTGCTTTTTTCTCATGGTGTCAAATAATCCAATCTGTCGCTCTACTCTTATTCCTCAAAGGACAAATAAAAAAACCTTTCATAAACAGAATACTAAAACAGAAAGAGAGAGAGAGTAAAAAAAGAATAAAAGGAAATATGAGATGGTAGAAGAAATGGCAAGAGAGTAAAAAATCATAAACAATTCATAAAAAAATCAATTAAATACAAATTAAAAAAAGATTTACAGTGAAAGTATCGATTAAACAATTAAACATTTTTTCCCTTGTTTCCTTCCTCATACCGCCACAGGAAATTAATAACAAACAAAAATGAATAAATCCTGTGTGAAGCTGCTGCGAAAGTGTGTGTGTATGTGTGTATGTGTGTGTGTGTGTGTGTGTGTGTGTGTGTGTAAGATGCTTTTAAAGTTTATCATCTCAGGGGCAATAAACAAAGATCTGGATCTTATCACCTTCCTGACTCTCAACCTGCATCATGGCTTCGGGTCAGGAAAGTATACTCTCTCTCTGTCTAAACACACACACACACACACACACACACACACATCCATACAACAGGGAAAGACACACTATGTGATCCCAGCTAAGCCTATAATTGTCTAAATAAATTTAAAAGAGCTGTCTGTCAGGTCATCAGTAACATCTGGAAACATCTGTTTGATCATATTTATTCTATTTAGGAGCTCTCACTGCAGTCAGGAAACAGCTGTATTTAAAATGAACAGCACTTTGGGACGCGGTGGATGAAAAGGTGTGTACGGAGGACTGTGTGTTCTGAGCTGATTATCATCTGATATCTAGAACACACTACACCTACAACTTACACACACTACTGACACCACCTGTACAAACACACACACACAGGACAAGAAAAAAAAAGGGGGGGGAAAATACACACAAACACACCACACACACACACAGACAGAGAGAGAGAGAGAGAGAGAGAGAAAGATACAGAGAGACACAAATTAAAACATAAAAAGAGAAAGACAGAAAGACAGACTGTCCGACAGATTTACACCAGATGTATCAAGTGGCCCAATTCTGATTTTTTTTCTTCCAATGTGGTGCAGATGGGATGTGACCCACGATGGTATAGAAGCAGAAAAACGCACATGGATTCTGATATTTTCCAATGGGTTTCAGGTCTATGTGCATTAGTGCCTGCTGTATAAACAGACAGATCAGATTTTCACCTGTCGAATCACGTCGAACCGCATTGAATAACCGACTGTGACACATGACGTAAACTCAGGTGGGACCCAACAGCGAAATATATACAGCGATCAGTGCTACATTCTCCCGACTGCAGCAGGAACTGCCCCATTCTTTTCCTCCTTAAGGTTTGGCTGACTTTTAAATATAATGTCGAAGAAAAATAACTATTTTATCTTTGTCTATTAACTATCATCCCGTTTTAACCTCCTTTTTCTGGTCAGTACGTCTACATTGGGTTGTTTTATTGTGTTTAGTGTAAATGCTGATAACGGATAAGGGTCAGTTTTAAAAGATGATGTAAGCCGGTCGTCCTCAAAATCAGATAAAGTCACAAAATCCGATTTGGGATTTAAGACCAGCAGTGTATTTGCAACCGTAGAGATAAAGACAGAGAGAGAGACACACAGACAGACAGAGAGAAAGAGAGACACGAATAGATAGACAGAAAAAATAGAAAGACAGAGAGACAGACATAGGCAGTGAGACATACAGGAAGGTTACTGGAGCTTCATTCAATGTAAGTTTTTCATACTGATTAAAGGTTAAATATCATCAAACTTATGATATTAAATAAACCTTCGTTCTGTATAAATCGCCTCAGTGTGTTTTGCTCCGCAGAGAAGATCATGTTTAATAGAATAATTTTAGATCCAGTGTTTTATGGATGTTGTTATGCCTCAGGAAAGTGCTGAAATCACGATGAACACCAAGAGAGTCTCCAAATTCAGCACCACGGACAGCGACCGCAGGCCAGAAACAAACCAGTTCTGGAGGCAGATCAGCACTCGAGCAGCAGAACTGGTGGACAGTGAGAACCCCACAGACTGGCAGCTGGTCAGGCACAGAACAAACCCCACAGACAGCTGGTCAGGCACAGAACAAACCCCAGCTCTATCCACACCAGAAACATGTCCACATTAACAGAAACACGTCCACACTGAAGCTCCACTCTGCAAGGAAGAAAGCAGTGATGGAGCAGAAACCTGCTGAACAATATGCAAACCTCAGATGTCTTTACTGTATGTAGAACCAAGGACACCAATCACAAAACAAAACCTTAGACAGAAAATAGACTATAAAGGGAAGCCATGTTAGATGTGAACATCATATGTCCAGAAATCAGATAAAGAACCTAATCAGAAGACAGAAGCAGGAAAATTATTGAAGACATTTGTGTCGTAGTGGAATAAAAATGGCAAATGTAATGTTTGTGGTCTATTCAAACTGAACCACATTGAAGGTACAAACTTGAACCTGAACCTGGGCATGAAATTAGACCTAAACCTGGATCTAAAGCCAGACCTTAACTCTAACCTAGACCTTAAACTGAACCTGGAACTAAAACTTGGTCTGACCTAGACCTGGACCTGAGGTTAGACCTTGAACTTTAACTAAACCTAAAACTAGACCTAAACATGTACCCAAACATGGGAATGGAACTGAACCCAGACCTGGATGCAAACCCGAACTTGGAACTCAATCTAAATCTGGACATATATCTGAACCTGAACCTTAAACTTGACCTGGAACTGGATCAGAATCTGGAACTTTGTCTGAAACCGGACCTTGACCAAAAACCTAACCTGAACCTGGACCTTGATCTGAACCTGGACCTAAACCTGAAATTAGACCTGAAACTGCACCTAAACCTGGAACTGGACCTGAACCCATAACCTAACCTGAATCTGGACCCTGATCTAAACGTGGACCTGGTCCTAAAGCCGTACTGACCTGGACCTTAAACTGAACCTGGAACATGAACCCAATTCCTAAACCTGGACCTCGTTCCAAACCTGGACCTTGATCTGAACCTGTATGTACACCTAAAATTAGACCTGAATCTAAACCTAAAATAGAATATGGAACTTAACCTAATCCCAGACCTGGACATGGACCTGGGTATAAACTAGGGACTAAAGCTGGACCTTAACTAAACATGGAGCACAAAGCAAGATTTTATTATAGCCTTTTATATAATTATAATAAATGTGTGTGTGTGTGTGTGTGTGTGGGTGGGGGGTCTGGTGACCATCCAAAGCCTTCATTAATACGTCTAATCTGTCTCCCTTAAAGCAGCACATTAATATCCAGTCGTCTGACGGCATTAACTTTAAACCTCCAACATTTAAGAGCTCAGCACAAAAAAAGAGACTGATGTCTTTGAGAAGGACGTCTTTCATCTTTTAGAGGAAATAAAAGCTGGATTTTAGGACAGTCCATAAGACTGCAATCTGCATAAGTCCCAAAGAAAGAGAGACAGAAAAAAGAACAAAATATAAGGGATGTGGAGGAAAAATGAAAACTGCTCATTAAATGTAAAGAAAATTTTAATCAGATAAGAAAAAAGGGGAGAAGTAGATAAGAAAGAGAAAGACAGACAGACAAAGACAGACAGACCGAGAGAGAGAGAGAGAGAGAGAGAGAGAGAGAGAGAGAGAGAGAGAGAGAGAGAGAGAGAGAGAAAGGAGAAAACAGACAGGCAGAGAGAAAGGTAAATACAAGAATAGAAAAAAAGAAAGACAGACAAATATGGACAAAGACAGACCAAATGACAAAAAGAGAGAGACACACAGACAGAAAAACAAAGACAAATAGACAAAAAAGGCAAGACAGACATAGAAACAGGTAGAAAGATGAAGGGAAAGGCACAAAAATACAGACACACACAGCGGGACACAAAAGAAAGACACATGCCTGAAGAGACAGAAAGAGAAAAAAAGAGAGTGGTGTGGAATGCAGTGGGATGCAGAACAAATCATTTAAATGGCTGCCTTTAACCAGGAGAACAATTAAAGCAGGCCTGAGGGAATTGGGGCAAGAGAGAGAGATCGGGAACCAGCCAATGAAACAGGAGGCAATCAGAAGAACAAGAACCAGCCAGAAGAACGGGAACAGGAGGGAAGAAAAGGAACCAGCCAGAAGAACGGGAACAGGAGGGAAGAAAAGGAACCAGCCAGAAGAACGGGAACAGGAGGGAAGAAAAGGAACTGGACAATGAAACAGGAAGCGATTAGAAGAACAAGACTTTAATTATCACATCATTTGTTTTATCACAGCATCTTGGATTGTTGCACATCTTTATATGAATATTAATGAGCCCAAACTGATATGTTAGTGTTTCTATAGCAACAGTCATCCAGCAGAAGGGCTTCATTACACAGATCTCAATAACGCAGCTAACTGTTTATATCAGGGGTGGGCAGTCTCGGTCCTGGAGGGTCGGGGGGTCCTGCAGAGTTTAGCTCCAACCCTAATTTAAAACACACCTGAACCAACCAATCAAGATCTTGCTAGGTACACCTGAAACTTACAGGTAGGTGTGTTGGAGTAAGTGGGAACTTGCTGATGTTTATCTAACACTGATGGAAGGAGCTTTCAGGGTCTGAGGTTTTTAATAGATGAATGTTTAGAGCTTCTATAACTGATAACATCTCGATACTCTGCCCAAAACATGATCAGTATGTCACCAAACACACTTCCGCATTCCTGTGTTCAGACTGCACAATGGATCAGCGTGACTTATTACAGGAATATTTACCAACAGACAGACAGACAGACAGATAGACAGGGAAATAGATCTGTTCGGGTGCTAGATTATAACTGATCATTAATAATTATAATCATCTACATTTACATTCTAGTGGTGTACATTTGTCTACTTGTATCTACAGTTAAGGGTTAAGGGCCTTGCTCAGGGGCCCGGCACTGGCAGATTGGTGGTGCTGGGAATTAAAACCCATAATCTTCTGACCAGCATATTATTATTATTATTATTATTAAGGTGGGATCTGCTACAGAAGCCACACAGGTTTGCGGAACATCAGCCAGGGTTTCTTTAAATACTTTTTTATCACTGATAATATATATATTTCTTCTTTAACTCACTCAGAAATGCAGTAAAGCTCAAAATGTTAAAAAAACACAATCATCAGCTTGTAGTGTGGAAAAAACTCTGCCATGTGCATGTGGACCTCGCAAGCGCGCGTGTGTGTGTGTGTGTGTGTGTGTGTGTGTGTGAGACGAGCGAACAAAAAGAAAGAGCGGTTATACCTGGTCTTGGTGCGAGGCAGCCTTCAGTGGAGTGCTCGACTCCTTCACGGTAGTCATGATGAGCTTCACACAGGGACACACGAGGAAAAACACAGACGGCACTTAAGACACCGCAGCAGTAGCCTCCTCACACACACACACACACACACACGAAGCATATGTAGGAAAGCACTCACACAAGAGAGTACGAGACGCAGAAGACGACAAGAGCACTAATGCTCTCTCGCTCTGAATCACTGTGTGTGTGTGTGTGTTAGTGTTAGAATGAGTGTGAAAGAGAGAGAGAAAGAGAGAGAAGGGGGGGTGAACGCACACACTAACACACGCATACACACCACATACACTTCCTAATCAGAGTAAAAACCCAGACAAAAAACACTCGGTTGTGAGGGATTTTTGCTTTTTTGGCAGCCCAGCATGAGTACATCATGTGACAAGACAGACGATGATACAAAGAGTGTGAAGAAACAGAGTGTGTGTGTGTGTGTGTGTGTGTGTGTGTGTCACAGCCACCACTAACGAAAGCACAGAATGTGTTCCGTTTGGATGTGATTACAAAGCAGGCAGAAGTCGACCCACATGACTGTAAGAATTAAAAATCTCGCGGTCATGTGACCTTGCTGTGACCTTTATACTGGTTGGATGGGATCCAAAAAACATGCACACACTTCTACACCCCCCCCACACAAACATACACTCTTACACCTTTCCACACACACACACACACACACACACTCTTACACCTTCCCCCACACACACACACAACACACACACTCTTACACCTTCCCACACACAAACATACACTCTTACACCTTCCCACACACACACTTACACACACACACACACACACACGCTCTTACACCTTCCCACACACAAACATACACTCGTACACCTTACACACACACCACACCACACTCTTACACCTTCCCACACACACACAACACACCACACACTTTACACCACACACTTCCACACACAACACACACTTCACACACACACCTTTTCACACACCTCCCACACACAAACATACACTCTTACACCTTCCCACACACACACACACACACACACACTCTTACACCTTCCACACACACACAACTTACACACACATCTTACAACCTTCCCACACACAAACATCACCCTTCCCACACACACACACACACACACGCTCTTACACCTTCCCACACACAAACATACACTCTTACACCTTTCCACACACACACACACACACACACACACACACACATACACATACACCTTCCCAAACACACACACACATCTCAAATCTCAAACTCCCAAAACAACACACTCTTACACACTTCCCAAACACACACACACTCTTACACCTCCCCAAACCCGTGGTCGAAAGTGAGATCAGCAAATTGTCCATGGTGATTGCCAGATCCTGGAATGAAGATGGGATGATATCCACGATAATGTCTGCCAGGCATGCTGAGATCCAGGCAGAAGCTGAGGTGTCTGATGGAGGACAGGAAATGGTGAGTTGGGTGTAATCAGCAAACCCTGTAAGGAAATAACTTTAACAAGGGAGTAGGTTAATAAGGACAAAAGGACAGGACCAAGTACTGAGCCTTGTGGGACACCAGTAGAGAGTCTGCATAGAGCGGATTTTGTTCCTCTCCATGTTAACTGATAGGAATGACACATCAATCAAGACTCCTGAGGGTGGACAGAAAAGTCTTGTGATTGACTGTGTACAGGACGAGGACAGATGACAGTCTGGCAGCGTGTAGCTTGTCAGGGACTGTCAGGAAAGCAGTCTCTGTAGAGTGTGTTTCTTTAAATCCAGACTGGTTGGGCTTTCGAAGGTTCTTCTTTGAGAGAAAGAGGGACAGTGTCTTTCATTTATTTTAAAAGAAAAGAGAAGTGATAGTCTGTAGAGATAAAGGCAGAAGATCAGGAGAGATGATCTGAGGATTGTAGAAGGAACTGGATCCAGTGGGCAGGTGGTTGGATTGAAGGACAGGATGAATTGTTGAACCTCTTCTAATTAAAGGCTAATGAATGTAGAGAAGCTAAACACACCAGGGTAACAGAATGACTCTCAGTTCATCTGGAACCTTCTAAAGGATGTGTGTTAACATGCCTGCATGAACAAAGATCATCCATCATCCACTGACCCGCCCGTTTATCAGCATTAGAGTGTGTATGTGTGTGTGTGTGTGTGTGTGTTCACTGCAGCTCACAAACATCTAATACACAGCCGTTTGTGCAGTGCAGGACAGCCGAATCCATCATAGTGCCCAATCAGAGCTCAGTTAGTGTGGCTGATTTACTGCAAACTGTGTGTGTGTGTGTGTGTGTGTGTGTTTGTGTGTGTGTGTTTGTGTGTAAAGGACAGGTTTTACCACACCACCCGAGCTTTACTGAACTGCTGTGCATGCATATGTGTGTATGTGAGTGTGTTTATACGTGTGTGTAGGTGTGTACACATGACGCGTATGAGTGTGTGTGTGTGTGTGTGTGTTAGAGTTGTGCAAAATAAAAATCACCTACTCAAAAATCCGTTCATGTCAGGAAGAATTCAAGTTGGAGTCAAGCTTTTTATTGTGACTTCTGTAATGCACTGGTGGTTCAGCGTTAATAACGTATAGACAAAATATTGTATATTCAGAAATTGGATCCGGTTTCTACCAGTTTCAGTTCCAGGCAGTCCGAGTCAGAAATGTAGGAAAAAAATCCAGGCTTTCAGATGAGCTTCTCAACCAGTGACATTAAATCAACATGGCTGCTCGTAACTTTCGACCAATCAGCATACTCAATTGTTATAACACTGACTATACAGTTCACTCACTACAGTTATCATCACCTCCAAGTTACCCCCCCTTGGGCCATTGAGCAAGCCCCGAACCGCAGCCCACCCACCCACCCACCCCCAACCCCCCAAACCCCCCAACCCCCCAACCCGCCAATAAATGACATTGAATAAATATTAATGTTAGCATGTTTTGCTAACAGAAGACATTTTTGGTAGCTAAATGTCAATTTAAAAGATATAAGAGTTAGATTTGGGGGAAGTGGTAGCACAGTGGTTAATGTGTTAAAAAACTTACTAATTGAAAGATCAGAGTTCAATTTCCAGCACTACCAAGCTACCACTGCTGGGCTCAGTTGACTAAATGAAATAAATGTGGCTCTTTGAGCTACGCCGTCATTAAAAAATACAGCACAGATAATTATATATTTGCTGGTCCGGTCCCCACAAACCACATTACAGTCGTGTGTTATTGAAAATACACGTTTTTAGACATGATGACACGTCCCTGTTGATGATTAAAGTCATTTTTTGAATGGACTCAATGGAACAGACTGTGAGCAGTGAGAGTTTTAAAATGCAGACATTGTAAAAGCGCTTTAAACGGAATTTTTCGGATGTGGCGTAAGCTGGAATTTCAGCAGAATGATGATGCGCCAGTTTTCAGCGTCCTTCACTTTAACCATCAGCGAGAAGGAAAGCAAACAAGCCGAGAGTCAATTACACAGAAACCTTTTAACTGAAACCGTTTTCATCTCCAAGAGCGACAACTCACTCACACTAATGGATGAAAAAGTGTGTGTCTGTGTGTGTGTGTGTGTGTGTGTGTGTGTGTGTGTGTGTGTGTGTGTGTGTGTGTGTGTGTGTGTGTGTGTGTTAGATCCTTTCTCACTTTCAAAAAATATCTGAAGGAAATGGTTCATTGTTACGGTCTTCAGCTGGATCGCAGGCGAAAAACAAGGAAGATGTGTTTTATATTTGATATAATGTTTTATTTGTACTGTAAATACTTATTTACTATACTTATTTACTATACTTACTTACTATACTTATTTACTATACTTATTTAAACAAAACCTGCAAAAATGAACCAATCAGTAAACGAATCGGTGACTAATTAAGCAAACAAAGCAGTAAGTGAATCTACAGTATAAATGAATCGGTCGTTTTTGTGGACTGACGAGTTAGAAAACTGTTAGAAAACAAAGCAGTAAACAAATTAAACTTTTCTGTAAAGAAAACCGTGACACAAGTAGTAAATAAATAAATAAATAAATGAGCACACCAGAGTGTGAATCAGTCAAAAAACAATTAATCAGTGAATAAAATTAATGACTACACCAGAAAGTGAATCGATTGAACAGTGACTCAAGTGAATAAATTAGTGAACCAAGCAAAAATCGGCAGAATGAACTAGAAAGAAAAAAACACACCAATGTCCAGAGTTAATGAATCAACTGATGAGCAAGTAGACTTAGTAAATTAATCATTTGTTCAAATCAAAGAAATTGACACATCTAAAAAAGAGAGGATGAATCAAAGGATGAATCGCTGAAAGAATTAGTGGATAAATAACTAAACAGATAAATAAACTGATCACTCAACTAATTAGTATGTGAATCAGTGAACAAATTAATAAATTGAACAAATGTCCACAGTTAAATACTAATTTGAGATTCAGCTAATCAATTAATAAACAAATTAATAATAATTTAATTAAAGAAAGAAGTAAAGGAATCATTTCAAGAATCAATAAATGAACCAGTTGACGAAAATGTATCAATAGTTAAATAAGTGGAAAAAATAATATATCAGAGAATGAATCAGTAAAAAATCAAAATCAAAGAGCAAATAATTAATAGAATCAGTTTATAAATCAGTGACACAGAAGGGAATCATCGAACAAATAAGTAAATGAATGAGTGAATAAAACAGTGAATAACTTAATCAATGAATCAATTTACTGATACAAAAACTTCAGTAAATAAATTGTGTAAATGAATCAGGACATTTAAGTAGCAACAAAAACATAAAAACATGCTGCAAGGGGCAGAGCATCCATGGTTTGACTGTGAGTAAACGTATTAAACACACACACACACACACACACACACACACACACACTTTTCTTTGGCAGAAGAAAAGCTGATGAAGCTATAAAATGCCCTCAGTTTTTATTCGTCGTCTCTTCATTTAAAACTCTGTCGTCATGGCAACTGAGTGCGGATGAGCCGCCGTCGCGGTTTTTGCAGGTCATTTTGCTTTTTTTCATGGTTCTAGTTCATTTAACACAAACTTTATCATGTGACTCTGAGCACAGATCAGATCAGCGGTGGGAAAACACAGAGACGCAATTCACTTCCAAAGATGTGTGTGTCGTGTTACATAGTGTAGCTACACACTAGAACAACACAGTGTGTTATTATTATTCTGTAATGTTTATCTTTTAAGAGAGCAGTTATTACATTCTTTCTCTCTTTCTTTCTTTCTTTCTTTCTTTCTTTCTTGTTTATTTTTAAGAAGTAACAAAAACATGAATGAATCATTTAAATGAATCAATTCAAATAAGTCAAGATATAAGAAGTAGTGTCCTGATCAGTTTATTAACTGAGTACATTTATTCCGCCCAAACCCCCGCCACACACACACACACACACACACACATGGTTTCTGTTGGCAGCAGAAAGGCTGATGAAACTATACAAAATACCCCTCTATACACACAGAGTTCATCAGATTGAATTATTTTATTTTTGTTCTTTCTTCTTTTTTTATCACCTACTTTCACTTTTCTTTTTTATCTTATTTTTCATAGTTTTTTCCTTTCTTTTTTTCTAATTTCTTTCTTCTTTCTTTGTTTTTGTCCTAATTTTCCTTTTGTCTATTATTATTACATTCTTTCTTTTTTCTTTCTTTTTTTGTTAATGCTTAATTCACTCCACAAAGCACAACAAGAGGGTCTATCCCAGCTGTCATTGAGTGAAGGGGGGGACAGGGGTACATCCTGGACAAGGCCACATACAGACAAAAAGACACACACACACACACACACACACCACACACACACTCACACTTACTCCAATGGGCAACTTAAAAATCCCCAATCAGTCTAACATGCATGTTTTTGGACTGTGGGAAGAAACCGGAGAACCCGGAATAAACACACACAAGAACCCACAGGGAGAACATACAAACTCCACACAGAAAGACCCCTGCAGGGGAATCGAACCCGGGACCTTCTTACTGTAAGGCAACAGTGCTAAACACTAAACCACAAATCAACTCAACACAAGTAAAAACAGTAACGCAAATAGAGCCACACAGAGAAGTCAGAAAACATTCACAGGAAGAAATAACTTAAAAAAGGTGTGCAAATTTACGCTGCTGTGACATCATACAGTGGAGGTGGAGGTGACATGGAGGTTTGGCGGTGTTTTGCTGCTAAAGGGACAGGACCAACTCCACAGCATCAAAGGGACAATGGACAGGGCCATGTCCCATCAAATCTCAGTTAAGAACCTTCTTCCCTCATTTAGGGCATTAAAATGGGTTGTGGATGGGAATTCCAGCATGACAATGACTCGAAACACACGGTCAAAGCAACAAAGGAGTGGATCAAGAAGAAGCACATTAAGGTCCCGGGAAGTTCGTACAGTGCAGTTTGCTTTTGTAGTATAAATTTACGTAGTATTCTGCTATATATGGTTGAAATGACAATAAAGCTCCTTGAACTTGCACTTGATTCGATTTCGGATGAAGCCACTGCTTTTGCCCTCATCTTTCCACTAGAGGGCACTTACTGAATCACTATAATCCACCAAATCTGACTCTCGGATCCGGCTGTTTCACTACACGCTATGAGTTCAACAGATCCACTGAATCCAACGGTTCAGATGAATCAGATGAATCAGTTCCTGCGATTTTGAGTCACTTTTATTTCTGACCATGCAGGAAGTTTCCTAAACAACTCAGTCAGCTGTTTGTCCCTACCGTTACTAACTAATACTAATACTAATACTAATACTAATTGCTTGGTGGCTTGGAGTTGCTGCTTAGAAAGACCAAGGTTCAAGCCCTGCCACCAGTCTGTCACTGTTTGGTACTTACGCAAGACCCTTAACCCTTCCTGCTCCGGAATCATAGCTGACCCTGTGCTCTGACCCCAATTTACTAAGCTGGGATATGCAAAGAAACAAATTTCACTGTGGTGTATGTGACAAATAAACACTTTTAACAAATATGTATTTATTGCTATTGTTGTTAGCAAAAAAAAGCTTAGGATCCAACTGACCTTAACAAATAAATAATAATAAATATAATAATACATTTGATTTATGTAGCACCTTTCCAACACCCAAGGTCGCTTTACACATCAACAGAAACAGAAAATTATATCAATATACGCAAACAGAACATACCAGAACTGAGAGTGATATACAGAGACAACTTACACAGTTAGAGTAGAAGAACCAAGATAACATTTATTAACATACGTACATACCAGGGTACAATTACCAGACGGAGAACTGAAGAGAACTCTGGGGAAAATGTGTTTTTAAGAGGTTCTTGAACGAGGGAAGGGGGGTTAGAGGAAAGGATTCGTAAATCCCGAGTCAGATAAAGAATCGGGTTATTTAACCAGGATGAATCTGGATTCGTTTATCTCCAAGTATATGACGGAGAGGTTCCGTTCTCGATCTCGTCCTGATTCATTGAAGAACGATGACTGGTTTTATAAACAGACTGAGTGCATCACTGATCATGTATTTTATCCGATTACAGGAACTATAGTGATTCACAGACGTCATTAAATGTATTTTCTATCTCTAAGTGCTTTCTCCATGTCACAGATAATTCCAAAAGCCCAACAACCATTTTATTTCAAACAACCTAAAAATAATCGGAACCTAGAAATATTGTAGAGATTTTTTGCTAAAAATCTAAGCTAAAGTTGTTCGAGTAGGAAAGATATCAAGCGTTCTGTTCCACAAGCAGGTAAAAACAAGAGTAAGAAAGTAAAGGAAGAGACTTCACTTAACATCTCAATGCGAGGCTGTGAAAAGAGAGAACGGTCAATTTAACCTATGTTGAAGAACCAAAACCTCATGCTGAGGATCTGATGGCAACTTCACGAGCATAAGTGGAAAGTGAAGAAAACCCTAAAGACGTCAAAGCAGAAGGACACAGCGTCGTCCATCAGACATGAGAGGAGATAAGCAAGCCTAGCAAACATACAAGAGGTTTATCATGTAATTACGGAAGGGGTTGTGTAGGATGGTCCATACCAGCCAGAGAACCTGCTCCTCCTCAGACATTTAGCTTGATTAAACTCACAGCTCTTCTGGTGCTGTCATAGAAAAGACATTTTTAAATAAATACATGAAGTGTTATTTAATTACTGTTTCGAAATCTTGTAAAAACACTATCAGAGCAGCACAGTTTCAGGGTCAGGATCGGAGTGTGAGTGTGTTACACAGCCCTGTGGTGCAGCAAGACCAAAAGCAGGAGCAGTTCTACGATTTCATTCTTATAGGAGTTTATCCATCCCTACTGTTACTGACCATCTCACCACTACCATCAACCACTATTACTGTTAGCTAGCCAATTGCTAAATATTCAGACCTTGTGTTCACGAAATGTGTCATTTTATAACGGTAAAAAAAAAATGCTTCGGTTTGCACAGCGTGATGATGATTTTTAAACAGGGTCACCAGTCACACACACATGAAGCATTTGTCTACAGAAAGTTTAGAATGTCTATGTTTGAATGTTGTAAGTGAATCAAACACAAATACTTTCAGTTTATGTAATTCAGATGAAAGTTTTTGCCTTCTCACTTCATTACCAGTAATAACCTGAGACTGCCAACATAACAGTATGAGGAAATTAACGTATGACCTTGTCATGTGCTAGGCTCCGTACATGAATAGCTAATTTGAGATAGCAAATTTCCATAGACACTGTACACACTGAATACAATAACACAGGCTAAACTATTTAAAAAAATAATAGACAATAACTTTAAAAAGGGGCTGAAACCGCCCCTAAACAGCAGTTTGATCATTCAGCATTTCCACTAAACACTAAACACTCATGAGAACCATACAAGAGCATTGAAAATGATATTGACCTGCTGACCGAAAGATGTGGGTTTAAGTCCCAGAACCACCAAGCTGCCACTGCTGGGTCACTGAGCAAGACCCTTCACCCCCGACTGGATAAAGTGCCTGCCAAATACCATAAATGTAAATGAATCTCAACCTTAGTGGCATAAACGATTACAACTTTATGCAGCTAACTATTGCTTGTTCACAGTGTGACCCGTAAAACTCTGCCGTCCTCACACTCACCGTAATCACCGCCCTGAGCGTTCGTGTCTTAGGGCTCCGGGGTCGGCTTGCTCGCTGGTGAACGGGCACTGAGGCTGTAAAGGAGTGATCGAAAATCATCTTGAAGCTGGAGAACGAGTGTAGAGACTGAGTGAACTCACTGAAATATATCTCTCTCTTACACACACACACACACACACACACACACAAACACACACACACTGACAAACAAAGCTCTTACCAAGCACTTAGTCATACAAACAGCGCTGTTTGAAAGTGCTTCCTGTTATAGTTGGAACAGAGACCTGAAGCTTGAAGTTACAGCACTCCTCCCATTAATGTTACAGAAGTTTATATATATATATATATAATATATATATATATATATATATATATATATATATATATGTATATATACTATAGAAAAGGTAACACGTTAGCATAACATTAACCTGCGCTACTGTCAGAACTGCTGTTATTAAGTGGAAGGTTTTGGTTCATGCTTGTGTTTCTTATTTATGTCTTATGTTTGACTTCTTGTTCATGTTTTTATTTACTTCCTGTTTTGTCCTAGTCATGTGATCCCTGTTCCCCCATGTGTTCCTGCCATGTGATCCCCTTGTTTAGGAGTCGTGTTTCTATTGGTTGCTCTTCTGTATTTATAGCCCTTGTGTTTCCCTTTGTCTTTTCTGCTGGCTGGTGTTTATGTTTGTGCTAGTGTGATAAGCTATGCAAGGTAAGCTAAGACACTATGAGGAAGTAAAGTCACTATTGGTATTAAACTGCACCTTTGGGATGGGAAGACTTCTCTCATCAGTGGATTCGTACATTAGGGTTGGACATTGTTTTAGACTGGTGGAAAGTTTTATACTTCTCTGTTTTTGCCCTTTTCTATAGTATAAGGAAGTTTTTAATCCTCTTTTATGGTAGTTTGATCATTCTTCTTTGGTAGTCTTTAACCCTGTTTTGCTTCAGAGCCCCTGAAAGGACATGTGCAAAAAGAAACAAAAAACTTTCACATGCAAAACGTTCAAGCCTTCATACTCACCTGTTTGGAAATGTGGTATATATTTACCTATTCTGTACTTTGACCACTTTTGTCCTTCTCTTTAGTACTTTTTACCCCCTGGTACCCCCCTGACTGCTACTTAAACTGAGTATTGTATAACATATTACCTGAAATTTCAAACAAAAACAAATAAAACAGTTTTGTAAAAATGCAGGTAGAACAATTAGGAAAACGACTCCAGATGTGGACAGAACTGAAACTAGAAGAAGTTAAACAATGCTAGAAAAAATATTTCTGAGAAATTATAAGTGCCTTAAAATACCATCAGACCATATTAAATCAGATAAATCTACATCGGACCAGATCATTCAAGCTCAAGATTAAACCAGACATGACCAGATCAAGATCATACCAGGTCACACCAGACCAGATCAAATCATATTAGTCTATATTAGACTAGATCAAACCAGATAATACCAGATTACACCAGATCAAATTAGTTTAGTCCACATTGGACCATATCATACCAGATCACACCAGATTAATATCAAACAAGATCCCATCAGATTAAACTATATCAAACCAAATCAGATAAGATCAAGCCATGGCAGATAAAGATCAATTCAGGCCAGATCAGATTAGATGAAACCAGATCAAACCACAAAGGACCAGATCAAAATTAAGTTATTGAAGTCAAACAATACATAAATATTGATTCTGCATAAACAATATCACTCACATAAACATGCATATATACGAATCGGTCGGTTTATAGTTTCTTGTGTTTGACTTGTATTTACACTGACTTTTTTCCAGTCTGTCCTGGTCCTGGACTTGACTAGATCTTACTTCCTCAGTGCTCTGAGTTCTGGATCTATGTGAATGTATCACGATGAGGAAAAATATAATTACATTAGTGGAGAAGAATAAAACCCTTTTGTGTATTAGCCTGTTAGCGACAATCTAATTTCAGTTTTATGGTAAACGCAGCAGAATGTGGTGCAGCTGCTGCTCATTTGTCTCCGTCCTCTCAGTCGTGTTCCAGGGGAAACTCGTTGTGTAGGATCTGATGTACAACAGATCCGCTCTGCTGCAGCTGCCACTGAGAACCCTGACCGAGTAGCTCTGCCAGAACCCTAATGTTTAATTACACTATTTATCTTCTGCATGTGTGTGTGTGTGTGAGAGAGAGAGAGAGAGAGAGAGACTGCAGATAAAAGCCTGGATCGTGTCTAAGGAAGCTGATTAATCCTGAGAATAAAGGCTGTGCTACTCAGAGGACCAGAACTGTGATTAATCCTGTGATTAAATTAAGACTCGCTGCTTTCACAGGTCTCATGGGAGGTCGTATATAACAGAATTAAATCAAAACAAAAAGTTGTACTTTAAGAAAAACTGAATCAAAACTACAGCTGTCAGAGGATCTATTTGGCGTAGTGGTAGCTTAGTGGTTAAGATATAAGACCACTGGTCAGAAGGCTCTGTGTTCAATTTCCAGCACCACCAAAATGGGCCCCTGGACGCGGCCTTTAACTCTCAACTGCTCAGTTGGTTGAAATAGATAATAATAATAATATTATTAATAGTGTAAATTGTTTTGGTTTAATGGACTTCAAAACCTATTTATAAGTTTGTCCGAGACGGTGTTAATTTCTCTTCCTCCGTCAGCCATTGTGGGGGTGAAAATTTTCTCTGGTCTGTGCTGAGCTGTAAGAATTTACTCTGATAAACGAATCAGAGGACAGGAAAATGCTGATGTCATCATGTGCCAGCTAGCAAGCTTTGGGAGGCAAGTTTAAAAATCTGATTGGTTGCAGAATCGTGTTTAATAATATTTACCCAATGATCAATCTGCCCCTGCTAATATAGTGTAAGTTCCACGGGCAGCGCTACTGATTCTGAAGGCATATAGATTACATGGCAGCACATAGAAACTGACATCTGATTGGACAAAAAATCTAACATCCACACACACGTACTGGAAGCAGTGCAACGAGAGAAACACTACGAAATGAAGAGAATAAACTGTTGGAATAAATTAATACCATTTAATGAACATTAGACAAACTTATAAATACGTTTTTAATTTTTTTTTCCGGTAAAGTTGTAGATGTGTTGAGAGTTCGGTACCCTAAGATAACTAGCTCGTCTCAGCACGGGAAAGATTTTATTCCCCACTTCCAGACCACGCCGCTCGAGCGGTAACATGACTTCAGCCTTTAACTGTCTGTAGATTTTTTGATGCTGTAATGTTTTTGTGATGTTATATTAATATTAAGAAATATTGATTCTGAACTGTTCCAGGTTGTAGGTGTACAGTTGTGGTTGTATGTAGAGTTTGGATTGTGTTTAACGGGTTTCTTTCTGTCTGTCTGAAATTCCACACTGTGTTATTTTGTGTTTTTGTTTAGATTGATGTGTTTCTATAATTGGGATGTGATAGTCGGGGTATTAAGAGGTGTATCAGTCGGGTAAATCCACACTGAAGGACCGGCTACCAAATGCACCGCCTGCCACTGATACCCCCCAAATCTTTAACCCAAAGTGCCACAAATAAGCCATGGGTAGAATTAAACAAGAAAAGAGAGAGATTTTGTTGATGTTTAAACATTCTGTCCTGTTATTCCCAAATGCATTTGTTTTTAAAGTTATATACGACAACACTTCTTCAATCCGCATCACAATATGGGGTGGTTTAGAATCCTTTTATTTCATAGCCTAACAAATCCCACACACCCACCTGGCAACATTAATCTGGATTGATTTAAGAGCAAGCCGTACTCTACCGGATCTAGTTATTCAATATAAATTACGTCATTTTTACCCATTTTGCCCGATAAATATTGTGCATCCCTATAACTGAGCATTTAAGGGGTTAAAGGCTAAGCTTAAAGGCCCAGCAGTGGCAGTTTGGTGGTGCTGAGGATTGAACCCACTAACTTCTTATAAAAAGTTAAAGCTAAACTCTGCAGGGCTGTGGCATTCCAGGAACTCGGAGGAGTTCCACACCTCTATTGCAGGTGGTAAAAAAAACACACACCTGAGCCTGACTGGATTAAATCAAGCACTCACTTGAGAGTATTACCCTCAGGCTCGGCTGCAGAAGCTTTGATGCAGGCATGAAAATTTAATGTGGCTACTGTTCTGATTGCTGCCCTATTGGTATCCAAAAAGCAGACTTAGTACGAGCCTCAGCCTTCATATTTAAGCTCCTAAACAACAACAATGTACATATTAAATCAGTGAAACTTATACTATCATTGGTAGCCATTGCTACCCTCTGGATATGTGCTCCATTTACACCAGCTGCTGACTACAGAAAAAGCAACACATCAGTAAATTATTCCCAACCGAGCCAAAACGTTCAATCTTCAGCCATAAAATCTTTTCATTCACCTGAAAAGAAAAAAGAACAAGTGAGAAAAACGATTGCTTCTGATGACAGCATACATTCAGCTGAACATGAATCAACCCCGGCTCTCCTGAGCGAGCGTCTCGCACCGCAATAGAAACCAGTTTATCTTCTGCTTATACAAACTCAAAACCGACTCAGGCTCATTTTTACAATGCATTTGGAAACATACAAATCTATTTCTTTCGGAGTCAAAGATCAAATTACATGAGAAATAACACCGCCTGTCTAACTTACACAAGGTAACAATCAGGGAGGATCGACTGGGCCGGTCTGAAAAAATGCTTCATCATTAGTTTTGTCAGTGCAGAAGCCATGAAATGTTTATTCTCCAATTTATAACCCCTCAGTTTGAATTTGTAGGCCATTTTTCTCCCTACGACTCTGTTGCATTTAGATTCATGACACAAGCTCTGTACACTACATTAACTTTGCTTTGGAACTCGCTATTAGTGAGATGTCATCAATGCAAACCAATTTGCCATCGAAAACTAGCGACACCATGAGATCGGCAATAAAAAAAGGCTAATGAGTCATTTCACACGTTATTAACCATAATAACCACGGCTCATTGGGACTGTCTTCTCACCGAGGTCAGAGTTTTCTTTTAGAGGCAGAAAGGCACCAGAACATCCTTCCAGCTGTGAACAGAGCAAATCTAAGAAAGTTAGCATGATACTTTAACTTTGACTGTGTCAGAGAGTGCATTCTTCCTTACTATATAGTAGTATGTCTGGATTTATAGTATTTATAAAACAGTAGCTAAAACGTTCCCCGGTGATCTTAACTTCCGGTCGGGTTTTTAAAGTGTGCATACGATGGACGCTCGATCGTCCATTTGTCCATTTGTCATATTCCAAAACGTCAGAAAACGGCGATGCGGCACTTTACTCTTATCCAGCAACTTGGCAATTGGAGCAATTGGAGGTCAGGGGCCCAGCAGTGGTAATTTGGTGGTTCTGGAAATCAAACCCAAATCCTCCAATTAGCAGTCCAACCCTTAACCTCTGCGCTAACATTCCACTTACACCTGTTGTGTCATAATACTGGTTACATGGCGGATATACATTGGAATTTGATTCAAACTAACTATAAAAATACTACATAATACTATACATATGTTGTAATTTGAGTATGTTTGAATTTGAATGTGGCAGGTGTGTGCAGGTGTGTTTTAATTTGAATGTGGCCGTGTGTGAGGTATGGAGTGGATCGGCATCCATTAACTATTTGGAGATGATGAGCACTGAAGTCACTGTATCACTGTAATGTTTGATAAAGTGTCATGTTGACCTTTCAGTGGGAACTTTCATGGCAGGAGCTGGAATATGGTTTTTTTTCACTGTCGAATTAATCAATGGAAAGTGTTGGACTGTCCCTCAGGTGCAGTGGCAAATGTCACAGAGATATTCGGTTTGTGTTAGTAATGAATAAGTGTTTCATTGTGGCACTTTTGGTGTATTTATTACATCTCCGATTGAGGATAAACCCTTACAAACAAGAAGTTTATGTAGCTGTTCTGTTAGTACACTTTGTTTTAACTAATAAATATGTTTGAATATAGTGTATTTTTATGGATCGATTAAAAATATACTGAATAAAATGATGCTGAATTTGAAGTAGGGGAATAGGTGGCTTAGTGGTTAAAGTGTTGGACTGATACCAGAAAGACCGGGATTTGATTGCCAGCACCACCAAGCCACCACTGTGAGCCACTGAGTGAGGCCCTTAACCCTCAATTGCTCAGTTGTATAAAAGGGATAAATGTAAGTCGCTCTGGATAAGAACATCTGCTGGATGCTGTAAATGTAAATGTAAATGTAAGTCTATCTGCCCTATACCAGGTACTGATACTTAAGTATCCTTGGCTTAGACTGACAAAAAGTCCAAGTCTGTTTGTCATAGTTGTACTTTTAATCTGTCAGGGACAGGCGGTTGGGACGGATGCAATTGCAGAATTTATTGATTATATACAGGAACAAGAACTATGCTAGGCCAAAAAAGACCAAAAACAGAAAACTAAAATAAGCGTAGCAATAGCTATAGCAGGCTAACGGAAGGCAGAATCAAACAGCATAGAGAAGAGGAATAGTACAGCACAGACAATATCCAAACTCTTAGTATGTATAAAACAGTACCTACGGTATTACAGGACCTATGAATAAGACGAACAATTTACCATCCAATAAAGCCATGAGAAAGATGAGTCTTCGTATGGGGAAATGGTGGAAAGCGGTGACACGCCACTTTTCATGCGCTGAAAAAGACAATGTTACTTGAAGTTAACTCTTTTAACATCATTTCAGTTAAACATTAACTTTAAATCTGAGCTGCTGTGACGTGATATGTGGCTAGTAAGAATGAAATTCAGACTTTCTACCTGCAATGTTGATATTGTCACATGGCATATGACATCACACAACTTTAAATCTGCTCTGCTGTGACGTCATATCACATGTGACAGTATTAACATGGCAGTATGTCCAAATTTTTAATTCATACTAGCCATGATTTTAAGCAGGGTTTAAAGCAGGTTTTAAAAAAGTTGGCGCGTTGTGGTTTTCTGTCTACGAGCACGCTCCACTAACGCTCCATTAACGTTACATCGGGAGCTCAACTTTTGTTAATGACCCCATAATGCAACTGCAAACAGCATAAACAAATCCAGATATTGATAAACAAATAACATACTATTGTCATGTTTCCAGTTAGTACTGAGCACTTTCGCTCACAGCACAATAACAGCCTCAGGGAATCTCACAAATAACCTGCTGATGACATCTAAAGCTGGTTCATCATCACTTCTTGTCCTCCTGGACCATTCGACAGAATTGCAGCATTCGACAGAATTGATCATGATATACGTTTCAATCTGCTACACCATCATACTGAACTTAACACTGTCTTGCTGGTTTGAGTCATACATCACAGACAGATGCACATTTGTGACCATGAGAGGCGAAAGGTCCTGTTTACATGCTGTTGGATACGAGGTTCCACAGGGATCAGTTTTCAGACCTATTTTATTTCATCAGTCTATTTATTTATCATCAGTCATCAGTTACTTGGGAATTTCTTTTTAATTTTATACTGATGATACACAACTATTAGCAAACTGTTACTCACCCATCATCACCATCATCAACAACGCTACACTCACTGCCTGTCTGGTAGAGATAAGAGTTTTAGAACTTTCAAAAGAGAAATTATCCTTATTGGTTCCTGTCATTAAATCAGACCACCCACCATGAATTGCATTACATTCTCTGGCCAGGACATTGCCCTATCATCATTAGCCACTAATATCTGCTTTGGGTTTGACTCTCATTTAACCTTTGAGGCCCACATTAAACATCTCTGTAAAACAAAATTTCATCACCTCAGAATTATAGCCAGACTCACACACCTGTCCTACACACCCTACATGATGCTGAGAAACTCATCTATGCCTTTGTTTGAGAGTGGGTTGATTGGTGATTCTAAATTGTCCATAGGAGTGTGTGTGTGTGTGTGGTTGTTTGTCTGTATGTGGCCCTGCAATGGACTGGTGACCTGTCCAGTTTGATTTATGCCTTTCAGCAGATCCCTGAGATCCTGATTTTATTTTTTTAAAAGCTTTTAAAGGAAGTAAAGCCCCAGATAGTCAAGTCAAGCTACGTTTATTTATGTAGCAATAGAGATTGTGCCAAAGCAGCTTAACAGAATCAATTATTCACACTTTATATCCTGTACTCGCATCCCTATATGAGGTTATGCATGAATAAAGTGTTATAATGTTTGTAAAGATTATACAGCAAGCTTTAAAAGCAAGAGTTACTGCTTGGTTTATTGTAGTTATAATATTTTATACATCACTGTCATTAATGATGTGCTCATTGATAAGAATGATGATAAGCAAGAAATTCAGTTATACAGTCTGTTCCAAAAACAGCAGGACCAATTTATTTGTTTTTGCTGAAAAATTAACGGCTGAAATGAAAATAAATGTATGTCAATATGAAGTGACAGCTCAGTATTTCATCTTTCATTCCCTGATGTCTCATCTTCACCTGTTGGAAGTCAATTTAAGGCATCAATGATTCACTGGGCAAAGCCAATACAACAAATTGAAATAAGCGGGAAAAAAAGTAAGAAACCGCTGATGGACAACCGACACTGAGAAGGTCAACTGATGACAGAAACACAAAAGAAAACCCTGAAACTAACATTCAGTGAAATCACCAACAACCTCCAACTTTGAGAGCTTTTAGCAAAAAGCAGGCAGGACTTTATAAAATGATGATCCACAAAAAGTTCTGAAACCAAAAGAAACCAATACCAAATCATAAGGAAAGCTTGAAATTGCTCACAGTCTATAAACTTCAGACTCATTTTTGAAGCATGGTGAGTGTTATGGCTTGGGCTTATTGGCTGCTGGACCTCACGTTGGTCTGATTATGTTCAGTTTATCATGAAGCAACAATGATTCAGAACACACTGCCAACTTAACAAAGGACTTCATCGGGGTGGAAGAGGTAAGCTTTTAGAATGGACAAGTCAATCAGCAGACTTTTACTATACTGGAAAGAGATTGAAGAAAAAACCCACCAGTACCCACCACGAGTAGTAGCTGTCAGTGATATGCAGAATTTTACACCACCAGGCAACCAGTGGGCAACAATGAGACATTTTAAAGTGTCTTTTATTTGTTTCTTGTGCCATGTGTTTGTAAGTCTTGTCATTTGGTTCTCTCATTAGTTGAATTTACATAGTTTTATTCCAATTAAGATTGTTTTAATAGTTCAATCCGAATAAAATGCTCCACGTAAACACCTTACTCAAAATAAAAATGCCCAACTCAGTTAAAATCGTGTAAATGTATAGGATTGTATAATGTAGTATAGACTGCTCTTATCAAAATCTCCAACGATCTCCTTATGGCCACTGACTCTGGTTCTATCACTATCCTTATTCCTCTTGATCTGAGTGAACCCTTTAATACTATCTCTCACTTCATCTTTCTTAACAGATTATCTTCCATAAGCATTACTTACACCCCTCTCTGCTGGTGTCACTCATATCTTTTGGGCCACACTCATTTTATTCAGCTCAAAAATTCCAGTCCTCCTCAGTCACCACAGGTGTTCCCCAGGGCTCCGTCCTAGGGCCCCTTCTTTTCATTATCTATCTCCTTTCATTTGGTTATATTTTTTGCAAATTCATTCATATATTCATCTTCTATACCCTCTTATTCCCTAATTCAGGGTCATGGGAATCCGCTGGAATTTTCTTTCACCACATTACTCCAGTCTTACATGATCTGCACTGTCTTCCAATAAATTCCAATCCAGTTAAATTTAATATCCTCCTTCTTACATCTAAGGCTATCCGTAACCTTGCCCCTCCTTATCTGTCTGATCTCCCCCACATTGCCACCACTTCCCGCTCTCTTAGATCCTCCTCCTCCATCCACCTCACTGTGCCCTCCGCTTGCCTCAGCACCATGGGTGGCAGAATCTTTAGTGACTTTGCGCTCATACTATAGCAAAGAATGGTGCACTTTAGGGTAGTATTGTGTAGTATATGATAGTATAATGTGTTAAAGCAAAGAATAGTATACTGTAGGATAGTATAAAGTACTATAGCGTAGTAAAGCAAAGCACTATAGGACAGTGTAGTATAGGATAGTATGGTGTTTAGAATAGTATAGGATAGTATAATGTTTAGAATAGTATAGTGTAGTATAGCAAAGGATGATGTACTTTGGGGTAGTATTGTGTAGTATAGGATAGTATAATTTGGTAAAGCAAAGCATAGTGTACTGTAGCATAGTATAGTGTAGTGTAACATAGTATGGGATAGAATAGTATAGTGTAGCCAGTAGTGGTATAGAATAGTACAGCATACTATAGCATATCACAATGTAGTTTAGCCCAGCATAATGTAGTGTATTATAGAATATAAGATGTAAAATGTAGTCTGCAGTATAGCAAAGCATAGTGTACTATAGAATAGTATAAAGTACTATAGTGTAGTATAGGATAGTATAGTGTAGTATAGCATGGTACAATGTAGTGTAACATAATATAATAGGGTATTATAATATATTGAAGTTTAGTATAGCATAGTATAGGCTTGTTTAGTACAGTATGATTTGTAACAGATTTTTTCAGCCATACACAGGGAGATAAAATGATTCTGTTGAAAACCCAACACTCTCTTCTCATTGTGGGCTCATAACATCTCATATGTAGATGTTTACCTCTCCATCTCCTGCTGCTCCATCTCCAAGTGACAGTCCTGCAGATTTCACTCAGAAACAGACCTTTGTTTACGAACCACGTCTTTCTTTTCTTTCTCTCTCTTTTCTATCTCTCATTCACTCACGCTCTCGCTCTTATCAGCATCTTCTACATTCAGAGCACTCAGGTCAGGATGTGCAACACAATTACACTCACTGCTATAAGGAAGTGATGGAGGTTGCAGATAGCGCTGATTTAATGAGCTTCGCTGAGGAAAAACATTCATCTTCTAAAGAAATCTCTGTCGCTTTCTAGCTCTCTCTCTTTCTCTTTTGAAGTTTTTGCCCTTTATCTTATAATTATCTGAAGTTCTATCCGATAGGTAGGATTGACTGTAATGCCAATTAATTTTCTCACTGCACACTTTCACACACTCGGGATCTGTTCTTTATCTCCATTAACAGCAGCGCAGACTCCAATTATAAAGCGCAACCTAAAAACCCTAACTGATAGGACTACTGTTTTTGTGCAGTGTTTTACTTTTTAGCTTCACAAATAATTGTTTAGTCTAAAGTTGCGTTAATGAAAAGCCGTTTCGAAAGATTTGACCCACTTTACCGACGTCACCTTCGGCATGCTAAAAGCTACGTGAGTTTCACATTTTTGGTGGCGTGTGTCTATTTACTCATGTTTTACTTCATTTACATGTTTTTATTAATGTTTAGATTGTATTGTTTCGCAAAAATATAATTCTAGTGTTGGAAATCTGTCATTTTGGTCAATTTTTTAAAATTTTAAATCTCCTAATTAAACTAGTCTCACATCAAACGCAACTCATAATAAAATATTTTCTGATATACTTACTTGCACTATTTATCCTCAAACCAAGTACAAGATGATATATCGGCAGATTTGATATTATAAAATCGATATCCAATAATAAAGATCGTCTTAAATATCAGGAAAAATATTGGTAAAAAACGATTTTCGGTCAGTCTTTGTATTTTCTATATACATTAAACAACAGGTCACATATAACACCAGACAAAACCTCGAGTAAGTGGAAATAAGAGTCAGCATCTAAAGTGAGTATGAAACCATTGGCAGGTCTGTAAAATGTAAATTTCACGCCGTCTCTCTACCGCTTGTTTTCGCACACCTGGAAGAATACCACCCCTAATGATGCTCGAGACTGCAGTGAAATGTTTCTTTCCAGCTTCAGGAACTCCTGACACAAAACCCAAAAGCAATTATTCTGGGTTTTGTGGTGTTTACTTTATTTCCTGCTGTTTGCTTTGTTGAGGCTGTGTTCCTGAGATTCAGTAAACGAATGCGAGCGCTCACAGACGGAGAGCGAGGCGGGAGACGATATTCGTTTACTGTAAACTCATTATTCCACCTGCACACGAATCTGCAGCCCCGCCGAGCTCAGCGCTGAGTGCTCAGGACTCGAGTAAATACTCCAAAAACCCAGGCGGGGTGGATTAGACAGGAACCACTGCTCTGTTTTAAGGTGCTTTCATGACTTTTAAGTAGAAACAACTTTATCTTTAAAGGCAGAATACGTGATTGTTCTCAGGATATTTTTTGTTCTGCTTGTCACATCCTGATAGCAATCAATAAGTTAATTGGTGTAAACGGATCTGTGTGTATTTATATATTTAGTGGAAGACGCCAAGAAATGTTTATCCAATCAAAAGGTTTACGCAGATGAGACACCTTCAGTTACTGCAGAAAGAAAAACAGAGAGCAGCACATCTTTCCTCTTTTCCTTCTTACCCTTTTCTACTGAGTCACCATGAAAAGCATACTGAGGTTCTGCATCTTCATCCACATCTTCAGACAAGGAAATCACTGCCGAGTGGAAAGACTGCAGAAAAGATCATCAGGACTTCACTGCCATCTTTCAGGACATTTAGCACAAACTCTGTCTGACCAGAGCCTGGAACATCCCCTCTATACTATGTCTGCCTGTCTGTCTGCCTATTTGTCTGTCCGCCTATCTGTCTGTCTGTCTCTATCTGCGGCTCTGTTTGTTTCCCTCTGTCTGTCTGTCTCTTTGTTTGTCTGTCTCTGTTTGTCCGTCTGTCTGTCTTTCTTCTTCTATCTATCTATGTCTGTCTCTGTCTGTCTGTCTCTCTTGTTCTGTCCTCTGTCTGTCTGTCTAATCTATCTGGTCTGTCTGTCTGTGTCTAACCTCCATAGTGCTTTGTGTTTTCTCTGTTTGAGGGACTGAATTGATGTCTGTTCCTGGACAGGAGTGTAAAATAGTTCTCTCTCTTCTCTGTGTTTTGGGAGTGAATTTTCACTGGAGGAATTCGGTCTGTCGTTGACCTTTTCACCCCTGATCTATTCAGAAGGATGTATTAAAATGACACCCCGTGAGGTCACGCTGGGCTGTGCAGAGGTGTGTGATTAAACCCCACAGACACCAGGAGAGAAACAGAACACACAGGGTAGTGCAGGAGGGTTACTCTGATTTACATATCCAGGGAAAAAGTTGGGACATTTTTATTATTGATTTTTATTAATGAAAGATCTAAAAGTCACATGTTAAAACTAACAGCAGCCCTTTTTATTCCTCTGTTCACTGAACGACTGAAAGACGAGTGTTTAAAATCCAGCATCTGTTCTGTTTTTCTGCATTTTTGGCTTTTTTTCTGTTAGTAAGAGAAAAAAGAAAAGATAAACTAGGCATCTATCAAGTGGCTGTCTGTCTGTCTGTCTGTCTGTCTGTCTGTCTGTAGCAGATTACCTGAGCACAGTGACTGAACACCAACAGAGAGACAGAGAGAAAGGGGGGGGGGATGTGTACAGATATGGCACTTTGTGCCGTTAGACCACCAGAGGGCAACGTGGGGGACTGCATAATAAAAGCATAAAAGCATACACACACAAACACACACACACACACACAACACCACACAACACACAAGTGGTTAAAGATGTAGTAATGAATAGGAACATTTAAAATGGATTATTAAGTAGGCAATAATGTACACACATATAACACACACACACACACAACACACAGATCAATTCTCATCTCCATACACTCCAGCACAGGGAATCGAGTGAGAACTGTCTAACAGAGGGGACCAAAATAATACACGCTTCACACGTCTGTCTGTCTCTCTCTCTCTCTCTCTCTCTGTCTGACTGTCTCTCTCTCTCTCTCCTCTCTCTCTCTGTCTGACTTGCCTCTGTCTCTCTCTCTCTCTTCTCTGTCTCTCTCTCTCTCTGTCTGACTCTGTCTCTCTCTCTTTTCTGTCTCTGTCTCTCTCTCTTTTTCTCTCTCTCTCTCTCTCTCTCTGTCTAAATCTCAAAGGTCTGTTTAAAAAGTAAAAGAGAGAAAGAGAGAGAGAAGAGAGAGAGAGAGAGAGAGAGAGAGAGAGAGAGAGAGAGAGAGAGAGAGAGAGAGAGAGAGAGAGAGAGATGTCACAGAAACAGTGGAAAGAATCTATGTAATTGCTATGCAATTAATGACGCAACAGACAAAACAATGTATTTGGAATTTGGAATCTGATTGCATGACTCTTACCTCAAACAGTCTCTGGTCTGCATCATCAAAAGGTTTGCCATCCAGTCTGTTTAGGACCTGTGCAACACCTGCAACACACAGCATGCAGCATAGGTCATGCAGCTCTCATTAAGTTGCCAGTATTAGATAACACGTCCTAGTGTAAGGAAGCACATTCAGTAAAACACTTCAATTCAGTAAAACAAATCACAAATCTGGATTTATTACAAAATAAACACGCTCTCTCTTTTGCTCTTGCTCTTTTTTTAGCAGTATGATAAAAGCCACTTCTAATTATACATTCCTACCAGACCCTTCTGTTGCTTCCATCTATTCTTTTATTAAAGCGACTGCTAGTGACACACTTTGCCAAAGCTACTGCTGCATAGATAAAGAAGTAAAGCTACTGCTCTTTAAAGTTCTAAAGCTGCTGGTCTTCAGATACAGTCCTGAAGCTACTGCTCTTTAAAGTCCTGAAGCTGCTGGTCTTCAGATACAGCCCTGAAGCTACTGCTCTTCAGATACAGTCCTGAAGCTACTGGTCTTCAGATACAGTCATGAAGCTACTGCTCTTCAGATACAGTTCCAAATCTACTACTCTTTATGCACAGTCCTGAAGCTACTGCTCTTCAGATNAGAGAGAGAGAGAGAGAGAGAAAGAGAGAGAGAGAGAGAGAGAGACAGAGAGACCCCCTTATTGCAGTATAATTCCAGGCAGCAGAAACGGCTCTCACTTTACATGAAATTTATGTCATTTCATTCATTTATTTTATTTTAAAAACTTTAATGACTTTTTATTTATTTTTAATGCTTTGTAAATTTTGTGTAATTTGTGGTTCTACGGTATGTGTAAATTTCACAGTATTTTCACCTCCTAACGGTGATAATTGTGTGACGGTCTGATTTACTCGGTTCAGTGACGTTTCTGCAGGACATTTAAAGTGTTTAGAGAAGAAATTTTACAGAAATAGATGAATTATTATTATTCCCATTATGCAAATTACACGATGACATCATCCAGTGACTTTTAGGACAGCCAATAACTACGTTCCTTAAGTCAGTAATTCAAACCCACAACCATCAGAAAAAGAGGTGTGAAATCCTGGAAAGACTGAATAAAAGTTGAAATGTAACAATTAGTCAGTAATTCGATCGTTAAATTTCCAGACTATTGATTGTTTAATTATATTCCCATACCGCAGCACTCGGCCAGATCAGACTGTAGATCAGCAGCACATGATACCCAAATATTCAATCCAGTCAATCCCTCTGACAGACACCATAATCTCCTGTGTACAGTTGAGGGTTAAGGGCCTTGTTTAAGGGCCCAGCAGTGGTAGACTGGTGTTACAGGGAAAGGAATCCACCATCTTCCCTGTTATATTAAGGTTTTTTTATTACTACTCTAAATCTACAAGTCTGAAATTAAACATAGCAAAAAATCTCCCAAATCCTTCTGCAGTTCTGGTGACGGACACAAGCTTCCATGCTGCGTGATCCGGGATCCAGGAGCCTCCAGCTCGTCTGTCAAACGTTCTACCGCTTCCTGACACTATTTATATCCTGCTCTTTTTCTCCTGCTGTTTATTATCATTTGGCTTTGATCAGTAAACAGTTTAAACATGATAAAAAAAAGTCCAATAGGTCGTGTTTACAGAAGAAAGAAGATGGACATCATCAGGAAAATGTAACAACAGAGACATCTAGTGGTCAGTGAGCGCTACACTGCATTCAACTCTATTAGACGCTTTAGGCCACGCCCACTTCCGTTTTTTGATACTCTGAATATCCGTAGAGAGAATACTCAATTAGTGACACACACACACACACACACAGCGATTACACACCCCACAGGCACAGATCAAACAACTACATATGAATCTATTATTTATGTTAATCAGATTTAAGCAGTTACGCCCAGATGTGAACAGGAGAAACATCTGCTGATATTGGAAATAGTGCAGAGACTTGAATAATAGGGACAAAGGAGCAGTGAGACAATAAAGCTAAGAGAGACAGAAACACTGAAGCTGAGTAAGAAACTGAAGCCAACAGTGAAACAATAAAGCTGAGAGTGAGACAGTTAATCTAAGAGTGAGACACTGATGATGATAGGGAGACAATCAGTTCTGTAATAACACCAAACAGTTGTTATTTAAATGACGTATTTACAGAACCTCAACAATTTATACATGCCACACAAACACACACACACACACGTATGAACGAGTGACAACAGCAGAAATGAGTGACAACAATAACAGCTAAAACACACACCAGATCCCAGTGTAGAACCGCAAGGAGAGTGACGGAACTGAGACACAAACAGTCAAAGAGTAAAAGAGAAAGAAAGAAAAAGGGAAAGAAAGAAAGACAGACAGAAAGGAAAAAAAGGTAGGACAAAATCTATTAAGCTAGGAATAAAAGTTTGGCAAGTTTTTGTGTGTGGTGTGTGTGTGTGTGTTTGGGTGTACTTACACATGTGTGTAAGTAAGAAAAAGGAAGAAAAAAAGAAAGAAAGAAAGAAAGAAAGAAAGAAAGAGAGAAAGATTAGGTAAAAGAGGAAATAAAGAATGAATCCAGATAGACAGACAGACAGACAGACAGACAGACAGACAGTGAGTGTCGATCAGTGTGTTCACCACACAGATGGAATAAGAAGCACTGTGGATACACACTTCATGCTGCGCTCACCTTCCCTCCTGTAGAGCTTCTCCTCCTGTACGAGTTTGTTGCTCCAGCTGTTTGGTTCATTTTCACATCTGCTTTAGTCCTGCAACGGCGCATACACACACACACACACACACACACACACACACACACATACTAGAACACATCAGATCACCGCAACTACATCACATCCTAAAGAAGTCACAGAGCATGATCCGAGACTTTCCTCACATGCCTCTTTAATCCGCTCCTCCGACACACCTGTGTTCAGAGTTACACTTACTCACACACACACACACACACACTCACACACACACACTCCTTATGTAATCCAAATAAAGTGTTGAATCTTCAAAGAATTATCTGCAATAAACATTGCACCATTTTATTTCCTAAATCCATGCGCGTGAGAGAGGCAATTGGTGTGTTTGTGTGTGATGAGAGAGAGAGCGTGAAAGGGAGAGAAAGAAAGAGAGAGGGATAGCAAAGCGATAGAGAGAGACAGTGCATAGCGCTCGACGATATATCCGATCGAGAAAGGACAAGAAAGATAAGAGAGAGAGAGAGAGAGAGAGAGGGAGAGAGAGAGAGAGAGAGAGAGAGGCGGGCTGAGCGAGAGAAGTAAGTGGAGTTTAAACACCTGTGAGAAGCTCCCCGCAATGTGGAAAGCCAAAGAGACCACAATCTCCTCAGACACGGTTGTGATGTTTAATAAAGCACTCACATGCACTGCACTGTGTCGGCGGTCTTATTTTGTTTTTGTAATGAAATACGACACCTGATGTTTCTTTCTCTTTGTCACTTAGCTTTGAAAGCCATTGTGTTATGAATCATGTGATGGGGCGGGGCTAAGAAACCTAAAAACCAGACCGCATTGCCTAATTTAAAAGGATCATAAATTTTCTGACCGTCTCCTCGGCGCAAATTTCTGCCCGGTTGAATTTTCATCAAATCCAGAATGATTTTTTTTTAAATGTGTTCCCAATAGCAGTCCAGCGAACCTGACGGCAAAGCTGACAACCAGGAAGTGAGGGTGTATCTCAGCAATGACTTTGCAGAACTGACGCAATACTTGGTGGGATCTACATAACCGGGGGGGGGCGATTTAAGTTATGGACTAAATATCTAATTGATCCAACGCTACATTGACGTGGTTTTAATGCTAACATATAACTGCTATTTTTTGTCAGTATTTCTTTCGGTCTTGTTCAGTTGCCGCTGGATTTGTCAAAGAAGCAGAAACTGCAGCTTCAGTTGCAGCTATTTTCTATTATTAATGTATGATTGTTATCTTTAAATTGATTTAATCATGTAGAAAACAGGACCGAAACAGCACTTCCTTAATTTGCATCCTTTAAACTACCAGCTCCTTTCAGATCGTTCTCTTTCTGTTCCACTTCCTTATGTTGAGCATATTAATGGGAACTACAGAGATGACAGAGATTTTACACAATGAACAATTTGCATATCCTCGATTGCACTTTAGGTATTTAAAGCTACAATAAGTGATTTGGTTCAAAAACATTTGAGTTTTGCTGCTTGAAAGTCTCTTCACATCTCGATATCAATTCAATTCATTTGTATTAGTTTTGCGATTTGAACAGTGGACATTGTCTCGAAGCAGCTTTACACAGTAACAGTGAGAAAGTGTTAGTTTGTCCCTAATCAAGAAGCCGGTGGAGACTGTGGCCAAAAACCTTCCTGAGATGAAACAGGAAGAAACCTTTAGGGACCCCGTCCTCATCTGGGGGACACCACATGGTATTGTTAATTACAGCTAATTGTAATGATCAAATGTAATGTAAACTGTAGCTTTGGGTCAGTGGAGCAAAGTGAATCCCAGTCCACCCTCGAAACTCCTCGAAATTGAGGAAAGGGGCAGGAAAACTGGACACTGGTACCTCAGGGGCAAGTTAAACTGCTCCCGAGAGAGAGAAAGAGAGAGAGAGAGAGAGAGAGAGAGAGAGAGAGAGAGAGAAAAGAAAAAAAGAGAGAGAGAGAGAGAAAGATATGGATTATTAAGTGTATTGTTGTGTGAGAGTTGAGGACATATTGTGTAGATTGGGGACTGCAGCAATACTAATGATAGCAGCATAACTGAAGGGACAGTCAGACAGTCACACAGACATAAGGGATCTCTGGGATAAGAGCCGGTCCACCACACCACCATCAACAGTCCTGAGTTAAGGTGTAAGAGTGGAGGAACGACAGCATACAAATATCCCAGTTCATCAAACACTCCGTATCCATCATCCCTCCAGTTCTGCTCCTTTACCTCCGAATGAGCCACAGATTAAAGGACGGGATAAATAAATGTGTGTTTTTAGCCTCGACTTGAACACCCAGGCTGAGGCTGAGTCCCAACACTAATCAGAAGGCAGTTCCATAACTGTGGGGTTTATAAAAGAAAGATCTGCCCCCTGCTTTGATATCACTCATTTCATTAATTAAATAATTAATTAGTCTAAATTAATTGGGCTCCAGTATGATGTGGATTGCGGATTGCCATGTGTGCAAGGAGGCCTTAACAGAAATAACAGAAACAAGGAAATATAAAAATTTGACACCCGGTATAGATTCAGGTGAGTGTTTGTGCCTCAGAGAAAGAGAGAGAGAGAAAAATAAACAGATTAAAATACACATGATCTCATATTTTTCGGTTTAGCATCATAAAGCAAATACTAGAGAATTTTACAGTCCAGTGTGTGTGTGTGTGTGTGTGTGTGTGTGTGTTCACCATTCTATTCATTTAACACAGCAGGAAGCTGAAAAAGCTCCAGGCTTTTGAACAGTAGAGAGACTATCAGCAGGTCTCTTGAGCTGCTATCTGTGATAGCTTTTCCTGGAGATACGATGAAACTCTAGATCCAGTTTAGGACAATAAAAACACTTGATGTTTAGCGAATTAATCCTGCTGCACCAGTCGCTGTAGACCTTTTCATCTCTATCACAAATATATATATTATAGACAATAGAAATAACAACACTGATTGTCTTTATTTATTACATGATCATAAGCATGCATAAGAAAACCCCTGAGCTACCAGTGTTCCTGGCTGCATCTGTGGACTTTAGGTGACTTTCTAATCCACCGTGATGTTGTACTTCTGGTGGAAGAGTCATTGGTCAGAACTCTCACTGCAAGTCCACCAGACGGCTCTGTCCCCGTCCTGCGGACCCAAGAGGATGGACCACAGATGCCTCTACGCCACCACCAGAGCAGCCATAAAGCGACACAGCACTCTGGTTTCCCTTTGGTGATTTAAAGATCTGCTGTATGTGTCCGGGTCAGCGTACCCCGTCGCTATCCAGGTCAGGGAAGTAGTCGACTCGGTAGTGACAGATAGCTCGTAAGTGTCTGTTCAAACCCCAGATCCACATCCATGATAGCCAAACTCTTTCAGCCCACCCACATTGGCGTAATCAGTCTGGTGCCGCTGAGGATTCGAGCCAGATATGTCCACTTCCAGGACCTTAACACCTTTGTGTGGAAGATGGGTAGGCTCCTCTTCGCAGGTGGCTGAGTCGCATCCAGGAACGGCATTGTGTGTTTCCAGTTCCCAACACAGCCCTGGGCTGAAGAGGGGTTTAAAAAAAAGCTCTCGACTTTAGCCCCTCTACTAGCTCCACGACAGAATCTTCTGCCTGGCTCCAGCTACTGTGGGACCTGAACCGCAGGGGCTACGCAAACCGGTCCTCTCCTCCCAAACCAGCCACATACAGCGGATGTGAGTCTACACTCGTAATAAACCTCACGCATGTAAACAATTACATATAAACTATAAACAATTTATACTTTGTCTGATTTTGCCAACTGATCGGCTGGAGGATGAGTTCGTTTCATAATCGAGTTCAAAGAGATCAGTTATATCTAATTTCTGATTTCTCATCAACTTCCCTTCATTAAGCTTTTCTCATTACGCTAATTTTTCCTCCTTGTCTCTTTTGCATTTCCGATCCGCCGTTAGTGTGATTACACAACCTCTATGCTGAAATGGAAAAATCATCTCATTTAGTCTTATAACTCCAGTGAGAACAATACACACACACACACACACACACACACACACACACTTTATTCTGCCTCTGAGCTTCTCCTCTGGACGTCTCAGCACTAATAACACACAGCACTGATGTTTTATATTCTCTCTTCAGTAATGAAGCTTTCAGATTTTCACCATGACAAAATAAACACAAAAGATGAAGCTGCTTTTAGCTTATTATTATTATTATTACTTTACTATTATTATTATTATTTTTTACTATTATTATTATTATTATTATTATTATTACTATTATATTACTATTACTATTATTATTATTATTATTATTATTATTATTATTATTACTTATTATTACTTATTACTTATTATTATTATTATTATTATTATTATTATTAGTCTATTATTACTTACATTATTATTATTATATTATTATTATTATTAACTATTATTATTTTATTATATACTATTACATTATTTATTATTATTATTATTATTATTATTATTACTTATTATTATATTATTATTATTATTATTATTATTATTATATTATTATTATTATTATTACTATTACTATTATTATTATTCTTATTTATTATATTACTTATTACTATTATTGATTATATTACTATTATTATTATTACTATATTATTATTATTATTATATATTATTATTATTCTATTATTCTTATTAACTATTATTATCATTACCTATTATTACTATATATTATTATTATTATTATTATTACTTTATATATTATTATTATTATTATTATTATTATTATGTTATTATTCTTATTATTATTATTATTATTCTATTATTATTATTACTTATTATTATCTTATTATTATATCTTATTACTATTCCTATTATTATTATTATTATTATTATTTACTATTATTATTATTATTATTACTATTACTATTATTATTATTATATTATTATTATCTATTACTTATTTATTATTATTATTACTATTACTATTACGTCCTTGCATGACATTTGGTTACTAAAGCAGAAGGGTGGCTTAGTGGTTAGCACTAATACCTCACAGCGAGAAGGTTCCAGATTCGTGTCGCCCTTCTGTGTGCAGTTTGTATGTTCTCCCCGTGTTTGTGTGTGTGTGTTTACTCCGGGTTCTCCAGTTTCTCCCCACAGTCCAAATACATGTCTGTTAGATTGATTAGTGATTCTAAATTGTCCATAGAAGGGTGTGTGTGTGTGTGTGTGGGTGAGTGTGTGTGTAACTGCGTGTGTGTGGTTTTTTTGTCCGTATGTGCCCCTGCTATGGACTAGCAACCTGTCCAGGGTGACCCCTGCCTTTCACCCAATGACTGGGATAAACTCCAGCAGACCCCTGTGACCCTGATTAGGAATAAACGGGTTAAGCCGATGGAAAAAAGTTTTGATAGACTTCGATGTTGAAATAATGCTGAATTCTTTTGTTCGCTTTTCTGCAACACATCCAAAATTTAGATAAACTCTGTTAAATGTTTTATTTCTGGATGTCTAAAGTTTCTGTTCTACTCTAACAAACTTCAGACATACATGGAATTGCTCACTTTGGTTTTTCTTCTCTAACACAATTTCCGCTTCATCTTTCACTTCCTCTCTGCCTCCATAAGAGCCTTGGCAAAAAAAAAAGAATATTGGTTTTATGATGTAATGTGTGTGAGGTAAAACTCTGAATTTGCTGCCCAGAAAACAACATCAGAATTCTATAAACTGATCTGATTTCACAGGAAATGTAATAAATACATGCTTTTTACTTTCCATTTTGCCATATTGTCTTATTGAGACTGTAATATAAGATTTAAATTAGTTATAATTCGATTGTGTTCCGACATTAAATGTGATTTAATGAAGCTCAAGACATCAGTTTTGTTTTCAGAGTGTTTTCTAAAAAAAAACAGGAAGTATTACTGTATCCCGGTAAACTCGCTGTAGTGTGTTAGAAATGGTGTCTACTTGTTTCTTGGGGGCTCGTCCAGCATTTCCAGGCAAAGATGAGGTGGATCATTTTCTTCTTTTCTTTCTCTGTATAAAATCTCTATTAATCTCATTCGACGGGTTATTCGCTCACATTAGACCTACACTGTTTCCTTTTGGAATGATTTCTTTGGAGTAACAGTAATGTAGTCGACTGAATGAAACTGATTTTGTATTATTACTCTTAAGCAAGAAAGCATGTTTCATTAATACTATTTAATTAAATTCTACTTTATTCCTATAGCTTTTAACAATAGACATCATCTCAAAGCAGCTTCAGATTTATATTCTTTGGCAAAGAAAACCTCCCTAAGATGATATTAGAAAGAAACCTTTATTACCAAAAGTTTGTGGACACCTTACCATCAGAACTATGCATGGTTTCTCTCCAAAATGTTGCTACACATTTGAAAGTGCACCGTTGTCCAGAATCAGGGCAGGATTGACCTTTTTGTGACGTTGGCAAAGGACATTTTGGGGCCCCCACTGTAAAAAATATGTTTTTACTTATTTTATGTTTTTTATTATTATTGCTGTTGTTATTACACTATGATTATTTCTCATTTTTTTTGTTTAGAACAGCGGTTCCCTAACGTTTTTTGCGCCACAGACCAGTTTCGTGTAAAATAATAATTTCACGGACCGGTATAGAAACAACTAAAAACAAAGTGCGTAAAAATACAACTCACCATCCCGCTGAATCAGTGGGAGCCCCGAGCTTGTTTCCCTTCTACGAGCCGGTCACATCTAGGGGTAATGGGAGACAACGACACCCGAAGTGTGTTCCTTATGTCCAGTCTACTCGCTACGTCATTTGATTTTGGTCACTTTCACTGCAGAAAATCCCGCTTCACAAAGATAGGATGTTGGAAATGAAAGCAAGGCATTCGGTATCTCTGGATATTCTGCCTTGATCTTAATCCAGAACACCAGCAGAGTTGTTGTCTGAAAAGTATTTTTAAGGCACTGACAGGCTCGATTCACCTGGTTTGTTTACAAATGAGTCGCGAATCCATTCTTTCGAAGTTCGGGGTCTTTTGTGGTTGGGAAGTACCGTTCAAACACATTTGTTTTTTACTCACTTTTGCTGGCTTGTGGGTTTAAATTTTTGATGAAGGCTACCAAATCACGTGACTGAGACGAGCGGTTTTTCAAAATAAAAAATCTTTCAGACTCGCTAATCAATAAAATATTTTTTATTCAGTCTTTCTGAAGGCCCGGTACCAAATGACCCACGGACCGCTTTAGCACATATAATATACTGTTAAAACAGCGAATAAAAGAATATTAATACAATATATATACAATTATGTGTAATAAATATTTTCCAGTAGCTTAAACAAATTGAAGTACATAATTTACAATGTGTTATGATTATGTTTTTTTGTACATAGTAATTGTCTCGCAGTGTTTTAGCACTACAGTAAACGAGTACAATAAACCTGCAAGCATTGGCCATCAGCAAAATGGGGAGTAAATCAAACTTTTGGCAATGCGGTTCCCAGAAGCTCTAAACAGGTAAACAGGTTACAGGTTTACGGTGACACTCTAACCAGAAATACAGCATCAGGATGGATCAAGAAGGTCTGAATACAGGGCCAGGAACAAGAGTGACAGAAAGAGACAAAAAAACAGAGAGAGATATTAGAGAGAGATATTAGAGAGACGGAAAGAGAGAGAGAGAGAGAGAGAGAGAGAGAGAGAGAGAGAGAGAGATTAGAGAGAGAGAGAGAGAGAGAGAGAGAGAGAGAGAGAGAGAGAGAGAGAGAGATATTAGAGAGAGAGAAGAGAGAGATAGAGAGAGAGAGAGAGAGAGAGATATTAGAGAGAGAGAGAGAGATATTAGAGAGAGAGAAGAGATAGAGAAGAGAGAGATATAGAGAGAGAGATATTAGAGAGTTCTAGAGAGAGAGAGAGAGAGGAATAGAGAGAGATTCGAGAGAGATATTAAAGAGAGAGAAGATAGGATAGAGAGAGAGAGATTTAGAGAGAGATTATTGAGAGAGAGAGAGAGAGAGAGAGAGAGAGAGAGAGAGAGAGAGAGAGAGAGAGATATTAGAGAGAGAGAGAAGAGAGAGAGAGAGAGAGAGAGAGAGAGAGAGAGAGAGAAGTATTAGGTAAGCTTATGATCATGTAATAAGTAAGAAAATTTGTATATTGTGTATAAAGCGTAGACGAGAACTCTGGGAAAAAAAGCTACAAAAGGGGAGAGCCAGAAGGTGGCACAGACACGAGAACCCCCTAAACATAAAACCCCCACCCCCCCCCTTTCAGTCCACCGCTAGCAAAAGTTTAAGCTTTTGTTGAGTCGTATTGTTGTAATCATGGATGGAAATGGCCAGTCTGCATCTTTAAACTGGTATTGAGAGCTAAAAAACAGTGCCATTTTTATTTCTGTGTGGATTCATTTGTGGATGATGATTTTAACTCAGTTAAATCGTTGGTTTTTGATGGTTAACGCAACCCAGAATGGAAGTATGATTGTATAACTGGGAAAAGTGGTGGCTCATGGTTAAGGTGTTGGATTACCAACCCGAAGGTTGTGGGTTCGATTCCCAGCTCCGGCAAGCCACCACTGTTGGACCCCTGAGCAAGGCCCTTAACCCAATTGCTCAGTTGTATAACAAGGAATATGGGCGTAAGGGCGTCTGCCAAATGTAAATGTATAACTCAGACTCCTAATAAATGGCTAGAAATAAAAGCTTTAAACAGTTAAATTAACGCATCTACAGAAACAGGTACCAGTAAAGATAAAGTAAAGATATTCCTGTGAACAAAGACTAACAAAACACAATGGCAGACTGAGCAGGTTAATCTCTACAGTGTGTTACACAAACATTACACAACAGCGCTCTGAGAAGTAATGCGGCCTTTATTGCATGAAAATGAATTCAGAGAGTGTAAATATTCAGATTTAACCTCTCACACTCAGCAGATAGGGCGCAGAATGGATGGCATTTAAGATTCAAGAGAAATGATTAAATAACAGGTTGCCAGATTTTAGAATTTCCATCTTAGTCTTGAATTCAGCCTGAAAAAAACAGAGCTGGTTTTATTTTTCTTCTTTTCCTCAGTGCTTTCAGATGCAAGGTCAATGTAGTGCACACACATTTATGCTGTATGAACATTATCCACTCTGTAATCCATAATTTAGGGTACACAGTGGGGTCCGAAAGGTCTGAGAGCAGGCTGAAGGTCTGGGAATAAACAGCAAGGTTTTCAGTTTTAAACAGAATAAATTGATAAAGTTCAGTGGCTGAAATAATAAACCTTTTTTGCACGGTTGGTTAAAGGTTAAAGCAACTTTAATTCTTGATGATAATAAATTTAATTAACTCTAGGATAAAGAAGGGGTGAGAGGAGGGGGGGCATGGAGGGAAGACAAACTAAGAGAAGAGAAGAGAAGAGAAGAGAAGAGAAGAGAAGAGAAGAGAAGAGAAGAGAAGAGAAGAGAAGAGCTTCTTATAACAGCATGTTAAAATAAAATAAATAGATAATCAAATGTTTTATTAAGGTTTTATTAACATAGAAGATTATACATTTATCCCTGTGTGCACAGTCAGTGTGTTTATTATTCAAACATATTTATTAACCTCTAAAATCCAATCATTATCGAACTAGAAATATCTATATATGGAAGTTGAAACGCTGTTAGATAAAATTAGTAAATAAGTGAAATCTACAACCCTGGCAACCCTGTAGCTACTCATTCTGCCCTCTCATTTCAGTATCAGGGCAAGAGGATTTCTGTGTGTTGCAGGGATGTGTTGTTGTTCTAATAGTTCTGTTATAATGTTTCTCGGCTCTTTTTGTCTCTTTTTTTTAAAGAAGCTCTCTCTGATCAGGATCCACTGACCTCTCGGCTCTTTTTGTCTCTTTTTAAAGCCGCTCTCTCTGATCAGGATCCACTGACCTCTCGGCTCTTTTTGTCTCTTTTTAAAGCCGCTCTCTCTGATCAGGATCCACTGACCTCTCGGCTCTTTTTGTCTCTTTTTAAAGAAGCTCTCTCTGATCAGGATCCACTGACCTCTCGGCTCTTTTTGTCTCTTTTTAAAGAAGCTCTCTCTGATCAGGATCCACTGACCTCTCGGCTCTTTTTGTCTCTTTTTAAAGAAGCTCTCTCTGATCAGGATCCACTGACCTCTCGGCTCTTTTTGTCTCGCTCTTTTTAAAAAAGCCGCTCTCTCTGATCAGGATCCACTGACCTCTTCGGCTCTCGCTTTTTTGTCTCTTTTTAAAGAAGCAGCCCTCCCCTCTGATCAGGATCCACACTGACCTCTCGGCTCTTTTTGTCTCTTTTTAAAGCCGCTCTCTCTCTGATCAGGATCCACTGACCTCTCGGCTCTTTTTTTGTCTCTTTTTTAAAAGCCGCTCTCTCCCTCCTCTGATCAGGATCCACTGACCTCTCGGCTCTTTTTGTCTCTTTTTAAAGCCGCTCTCTCTGATCAGGATCCACTGACCTCTCGGCTCTTTTTGTCTCTTTTTAAAGCCGCTCTCTCTGATCAGGATCCACTGACCTCTCGGCTCTTTTTGTCTCTTTTTAAAGCCGCTCTCTCTGATCAGGATCCACTGAACTCTCTCGCTCTTTTTGTTTCTTTTTAACAGCCGCTCTCTCTGATCAGGATCCACTGACCTCTCGGCTCTTTTTGTCTCTTTTTAAAGCCGCTCTCTCTCATCAGGATCCACTGGGATCTTTCCGTGAATGAACCTGACTGAATGAACAGTGTGAGTTAGAATAGTGTGTAAAAGTGGATCACTAGTACAAACTCAACCAGGCTGTGGTAGATCAGTTTTTCTGTTCTGTCTGAGAAATTTAATGTCCCTCACATCCATTGTAGGACCGTTCGGACACGTGTTCACATCCCCACCGTCTTTTTCAGTACACGCATCAAACGCTTAGAAAATGATGAGTGACGTTTTACTAAAATAGATAAAATAAATGTCAGATTTCAGAAACGACCCGTGAGGCTAGAGAACATAACCGAGTGTTAGGTGTCTGCGGTGAGTGGTGAGGTGATCTGATGAAAGCTGAACTTCAGCCCTCTGAGACATGCCAGAGGAACAAACATAACTGCTTTTGAACTGATGCTGTGATCCACAGTGTGATACTGACATTTCAGTTCTGTGTGACTCTCAGATCAATCAATACTGACAGAAACTGCTGAACTCCGAGTCCGATCTGCGGTGTATCACACACTCTCTGGCTGTGTCCTAACACTTCTGCCTTTGATGGATTCGGATAGAATTTGCATTACATTACTAACTCTGGATAATAGACAGGAAGTGACGTTCCAGTTAAAGTTAAACAAACATGATCCTTTAATTTAACGTTAGCAGTTGAAGCGTTACACACAGCTGTGTGTCTTAGTTATTTAGTGTAGCCTGGCTAAGCTCCCCCCCCCCCACTGTTGCGCTTTTTTCTGTTATATCCTTTGTATGTCTCTCTTTCTCACTCTTCATCATGCAACACAATCAGCCTGAGGAAAGTCCATCTCCCACACCCCACTCTGACCATGTCCTACAAAGGGACCATCAAGAACATCCTGAGCAGCTGCATCGCCACCTGGTTTGGGAATTACAACATTTTCAATTCAATTAATTTTTACTTGTTTTGCACTTTTTACCAATAGACATTGTCTTAAAGCCGCTTTACACAGAATGCAGTAACAGCAGAATGAGCAAACCGGATGCGACTGTGGAGAAGAAATCATCTCTTCCTTCTATCATGGACATTTACACCACATGCTGTATCTGCAAATCCAACAGCATGGTTGTCGACCCTACACACCCCTCACACTCACTTTTCACCATCCTGTCATCCCAAAAATGTACTGTAGCATTCACCCTCATAATTCTTCTTCTTCACTTTGATAATATTTAGTCGAGTTGTTTTTGCTCTGGAGTTTTGATTAAAATCACAGGTTAAAGTTCTCCTGTACGTCTTCTGTACACTGATCGTTTCTGTTTCATGGTTTTCAGCTGCAAACAGAATAAATATGTTTGATATCTAAAGTTTTATTAAACTTATTTAAAGTAAAACGTCAGAATGGATAAGATCATAATCGATAAACAGAAACACAGAATCACTAGGAATTTTAAAGTGTGGACTGTAAAAAAATTAACTAATAAATATTAGAACAAAACTAAAATTTTAAAATAAAAACAATACTTATCTCTCAGAAAGACACTAACTCAGTATTTAATCTATAAAAACAACATTATACAATCCGCCAATTGTAACGATTTCGACATCCCACCACCAGAGGTCGCCATCACCTGAGTACTAGGGCACTTCCACTAGCACTTCCTTTTGCTAGCTTTATAAGCTAGCAGAACTGAACACACATTGCAAAGTATTGTTTGCATGGCTACCTTACCGATTCAGGTCCTTGTCCTTGTCCTTGTCCTTGTCCTTGTCCTTGTCCTTGTCCTTGTCCTTGTCCTTGTCCTTGTCCTTGTCCTTGTCCTTGTCCTTGTCCTTGTCCTTGTCCTTGTCCTTGGCCTTGTCCTTGGCCTTGTCCTTGTCCTTGTCCTTGTCTGCCTGGCTTTCTGATCTCTGCGCTGTTTTTGGTTTGATTATACTGCTTTCTGTGTGCCGACCGTTGGCTGTTTGTTGACCACGCTTTTGGATTATAGGAACTTGGATCCCTCTAAGACTTTGCATTAAATTATTTAATGTAGCTCTTTGTCGTTTTGGGGTAGTTCTTGTTGTTTTGTGTAGCACTGTGGGGTCCTGGAGTTGCGTTGTTTCATTTCACTGTGTACTGCGTTTGTTATATACGGTTAAAATAACAATAAAAGGCTTCCTGATTTAAGATGCAGCCCTGATTATAGATTATGTCTAGTTTAATAATGATTTGAGTTTAAAGGTTATTGGATTTGCTCTAATATCATCGACTGTGCAAACAGGAATAATGATCTAATACTGGAGGTTAACAGAGCCTTAATGAAACATTTTTTAATTTCATTATCTATTTTTGTTATGAATAAATTTAATGTGCTGTTATCATTTCCATGAGAAATCAGCCACGGTATCATTAAGATCAGACACTAATGTTGAGCTTTGGAGGTCTGGGGTTCGGTCGGGGCTCCAGTTCATCCCAAAGGTGTTCAGTTTAACCATTAACCCCTAACCTCTCAGTTGGATATAAGAGATAAATGTAAGTCGCTGAATGAAGAGCAGCAGTAACCTTCTCATTAAAGATTTGTAAATGAAATAAATGTCCAGCTTTTTACATTGTTTAAATGTAGCAGACAGAATCAGATCTCACTCTAAGAGATTACAGGAGCAACCTATAGATCCGAGAAGCCGCCAATGCCACAGCGACGAGGTGGAGACTTTGAATTGTTACAGATGGAAACAGGACACCAACAAACAGAGATGAAATAAAGAACACTTGTCCGGCAGAGAGCGAGCTTTATCGGGATGAACTTACTGCATCTCCACAGCCATGAAATAGACACATACAACACGCCGTGTGTTTCACCTGGAAAACGCAGTCCTCTTTTTTCTTCATGCTGTGAATTGATTTCTTCATATTCGATTCACTTTGGAGCTGTTTGTTGTTGGTGGTGCAGAGAGAAAGAAAGGGAAGTCATTTATTTCTCACTGGTTGAAGAGGATCTGCACTTTATGTATGAGGAATGCCTGACAGTTTACATCATCCTGTAAATGAATTTGCTGTAACACTGATTTTCAGGCCAATAAAATAATTTTTATTTCAAAGGTGACTTTGGTTTATTTTAGTCGAAAGGGTTTTTTTTCTTTTTTTGCTCTGTTTATGATCACTGCTTATTAAATGGATGGTTTATTTCCCGACAGCTTTGTTCCTGTTCGAGGTTTTCCTATAGAAAAGTCATAAATAAGCCCTAAAGTCTGAACCCAAAGGCGTTTTTTAAAGACTCAGCGGTGAGGATTGTGGCTCGCAGTACGTCCTTGAGATTTTACAGCTACATGTTTGTGCCTCAACCGGAATATAAAGTATGATCTTTCTCCTAGAGAATGCATTCAGGATCGTAACTCCTGTCTGACTTTTCCAATAAAAAGTTTAAAGTACGCTTTATTTTATTCGCTTGATCTGAAACAAACTTCAGACATAAAAACATCTTGTAGTCAATACAGGACACTGAAATTAATAATTATCATCAGACATCGACCGATATTATTACTGCCTATTTGCAGGTTTCTGGGAGAAAGGATAATTAACATTTTTGTATTAGCGGCTCATTCATACAATCAGAATAACACAGCCAGTGAACTAAAGACATATTATTGTTGGTATTGTAAAATTTGTGTTGAGACAGTAATTGAAGGAGTCTCCAGTGTAAGCATGTAAGTCTAAAGCAGTAATTATAGGTAAGTCCTGTTGATGTGCTTCGTTGCTGCAAAAACATAGAGTGAGGATGAATGAGGTCCTAATTTATACGTACACACCACATCACTCAGTAGACAAATACACACTTTTCCCTTGCTGTTAAATTGTACAACAGGTACAAAAAGCTTGCTTTATTTACACACTATGGCTAAAAAGTACTGAAACACCTGACCATCACACCTGTGTGTGTGTGTGGTTTGAACATCCTTGTCCAGATGTTAGTCTTACTCTTCCTCCTATAATCACCTCCAGACTTCTGTGCAGGTTTTTACTAGATTGGGTCATGTGACTGTGTGGGTCATGTGTCATGGACTGTGTGGGGTCATGTGACTGACATGTGACTGGTGGGTCATGCATGTGACTGTGTGGGTCAGTGACTGTGTGGGTCATGTGACTGTGTGGATTTGATCATCAGTCCAATAGTATGAGTGAGATCAGACACTAATGTTGAGGTTTGGAGGTCTGGGGTTCAGTCGGGGATCCAGTTCATCCCAAAAGTGTTCAGTTTAAAGGGGTGGAGTCAGAATCAGGACTCTGTACAGGACAGGAGAGTTCCTCTGCTTCAATCAGAGCACAGCATGTCTTCATGGAGATCAGGGGGTTTGTGCACAGGGACATTGTCCTGCTGGGACAGGGTTTGAGTCTCACAGTTCTGCGAGTTCTGTGGTCACTTTGATCTCAGGTTTTATAGATTTGTTTGAGATTTTTTTGCATATGCACAAATCTGATTAGTCCCCCCCCCCTTTATGTCTCCCTCTCTCGCTCTCTCTCTCTCTTCTTTTTTTTTAGATGTAGACTTGGACCACAGAGTTAAGTGTTTCTTCTTTGGCCCCCAAAAGAACATTCTAAATAAATAATTTTACCCGACTTTAAACAGTCAATTCTCCAGGACACATTTATAGCAGCAGCACAAATCGGTGTTTTCAGTCATGCACTTTAAAGGGAAAAAAAATCAATGACGCTTTTTTTGCAGCGCATTTAAAAAGCACAATCGATCGGATCCTAAAAACCGCTCACTTTAAGTCGCCTCCTCGACAGAATCTGCACAGCTACAGATTATAACACACACCACAACACACACACACACACCACACACACACACCACGCACACACATACAAATAATAAAAAATATCAAACTTCATTATATGTATTTTAATTATAATATTTAGAGATTAATCGATTAATTGCGGTTTTACATTTATCTTTACTGATTAGTTAGTCTGTTTCCGCTGATCAGATACCGGTTATCAGACCCACTGATATGTGATGTCATCTTGTAGCCGAGAATTGTGAAATTAAGAATTTCCAAATCTTTTTTAGTGCCTAAAGTAGTAAATTACTCCAGAGAAAAAAACATTCCTTGTGGTTTAATTGCAGCCGATCAACATCACCCTAATTTCAACATTATCCAGCTTTAAATTCATGCTGCTGTCACATAGTATATCCAAATTTCATTTATACTACCAGTAATACTACAATATCAGTGGTGTGCAGTCAGTAGTGTGCAGTCAGGGGTGTGCAGTCAGTGTTGTGCAGTCAGGGGTGTGCAGGGGGTGTGCAGTGGGTGTGCAGTCAGGGGTGTGCAGTCAGTGTGTGTGCAGCAGGGGTGTGCAGTCAGCATTGTGTGCAGTCAGGGTGTGGCAGTCAGTGTTGTGTGCAGTGGCCGTGCAGGGGGTGCAGTCAGGGTGTGCAGTCAGGGGTGTGCAGTCAGGGGTGTGCAGTCAGGGGTGTGCAGTCAGGGGTGTGCAGTCAGTGTTGTGCAGTCAGGGGTGTGCAGTCAGGGGTGTGCAGTCAGGGGTGTGCAGTCAGTGTTGTGCAGGGGTCAGGGGTGTGCAGTCAGGGGTGTGCAGTCAGTGTTGTGCAGTCAGGGGTGTGCAGTCAGGGGTGTGCAGTCAGTGTTGTGCAGTCAGGGGTGTGCAGTCAGGGGTGTGCAGTCAGGGGTGTGCAGTCAGTGTTGTGCAGTCAGTGTTGGCAGTCAGGGGTGTGCAGTCAGGGGTGTGCAGTCAGGGGTGGTCAGTCAGGGGTGGTCAGTCCAGGTCAGTCAGTCGTTGATGCTAACGCAAAACAACTAAATCTACAACAAAGAGTAAAACTGCAAACATGTGCGCAACTTTTCTCACCCACATGTGAAAGTCTGTGTATTTGTTCTTTTATTATCATTAAGGTGCTTTCATTGTTTTTTGCTCTGAAGCTTCAGAATCAGAATGCTAAAAGCAACAACTGCTAAAAAAATCTACAAATGAAATGATTATTTATGAGTACATAATAGGTTTGTCCTTATTTTTCATCATTACAACCGTGAGGTTCTGAATAATAATAAGCTGTTTTTTAGCTTACAGCCGTTCTCTTAAGTGTTTTTTTTTGTCTGAGACGCGGTTTTATCACTGATGCGTTCTTTTTTAATATGACAGAGTGGATGAATAGAGATGCCAACGACGTGATCAGGTTTTCACTGGAGATAAATTACCTCTAAGAGATGTGCTGGTTAGATTACAGGATCACAGGCAGACCTGATACACTCCAGTGGTTACTGGTGTTAAAAAATGGGGGGGGGGGGGGGGGGGGGGGGGGGGGGGGCTGAAAAATGAAACTGTTAAATTAATGCAGGACGATGCATCATTAATGCATCAGCCAATGGTGATGATGTAACCTTCCTGCTAGCTAAAATATTGAAAATGTTCATGTTAAATTGTTAAAAACTACAATCAATGCAGCATGAATCAGTAAATAAGTGAATCATAGAGTCAGTGAATCAGTAAATCAGTAAGTTTATCAGTAATAAAGTAATCAAGCTAATCATTTTAATCATTTATTCATTTATATCAAACGGATTCATAGACGAAGGCTGTAATACTGATGTTGTCCACTAGACATGCAGCTGAGTGGGAATGGGTCTCGGTGAGAATTCTCCAATCACATGGAAAATTACATCAAAACTATAAAAACAAAATTGATTCGTTAACAACAAAAGTGGGTGGGTTTACCAAGCCAATTAAAGCTCACCCTCAAATGTGGATGTGCTCACCACTGCTGAGGATGGACAAACGCTGCATGGCTAATCGATGACTTTGAAGTGCTGCTGCCACGGTCCAGTTGGTGCTCAAGTTTCCATCTCTAGAAATTTGATAAACTGAACAGAAAGAAAGTAGACACTTCGATTAAAGACCTCGATTAGAGACTTCGATTAGAGACTTCGATTAGAGACTTCGATTAGAGACCTCCAGGAAGATAAGGATTTTCCTCAGCTGTAACCTGTAACACGGATAGATGATACCTCTCGTTCCCAGCAAACAAATTTGCTTCAATGGATTTATTTTCGTCTACACAAAACGTCGATTTTGTCGGTATGAATGTGATTAGAAGCAATTTGTGAGCTCGTTACCTGTCCATATCGTTTAATCATCGCTCTGATCGCTGCTCACTGCCTTCTAAACATTTACATTACACACAATTATAAAGCAATTTCCATTTGAAGCAAAGCAATTAAATATAATCTCTCTGGGATCAGGATCATGTCCTTAAAACATCTGCAATTCAAACTTCAGGGTGAGACCTTTTGTGTTTGTTCCTCTGTTGAATAACCTTACACAGAATTTCAACAGCTGAAGAATCATTCCATGGTTGAGCTGCTGATCTACAAAACCAGCCCTCGGGGCATCTCAGAGAGTCGAAATATGTTTGATGTTTATTATTTCCTCTGAAGATACAGAAAATTTATGAGGAAAAAAAATAAGTTGGAGAACTTGTGAATATTTTGGCGATAGTAGACTAGAGAAGTTCAGAAATCCTAAAATCCGCCAGTTTCATCTAAACATTGTGAGTAACTGAGGAGTAACACGTGGCAAAGACACTCAACGATCAATGTGAACTGAATCATTTATTTATAGTGTAAGACCTGATTGGTGACATCACTAGTAAGTTAGCCACGCCCCCATGGAGTATTTGGTACCAGAAGGGTTGGCAATAAAGTTCATCTATGTAACTTCTAGACTGGTAATTAGTGCCGGCGGCAGACCATAACTAACAGGAAATCACAGAGCTCTCAATGACGATGCAAACAACCAATACAGTGCAAGTAAACACTGATACAGACTGTCAGCTCATCTCCCATAAAGAGAACAAGAAAAATCATAAATGAATCAATATTATCACATCGAACAGACTGACTGTGATATACTGTGATTACCTTCCAACAGCCACATTTACTTTTCTGCCATTGTAGCAGACATTCTTATCCAGAGAAGCTTACATGTATACCTCTTATACAACTGAGCAATTTGGGGTTAAGGGCCTTGCTTAGGGGCCCAGCAGTGGCAAATGGGTGGTGCTGGGAATCGAAGTCCAACACTTTAACCAGTGTGCTACGACGTTCTACCCCATTTAATCTTATGTAACTTAAATAAACACATATCAACGAAAGGTTCTTATATTTATAACATTAAACATCATGAAATTATTAAATAAATTTAAAACTGTGTAGGGGCACAACAACTGTTTTTGGGGGGCATGGCCCACAAGTGACCCCCCCCCCCTCTGTCCACACAAACACACCAACAAAACCATTTAGTCCCCTGACTTTAATCATATGTGTGTAAAACGCTCTAAAATAAGCTATGTTCATTAATTATATTGGACAGGTCGAACGTGGGGTAGGTGAGAAATTCAATAAATTCGCAGGAGGGATCCCACTTTGCTCCTTCTGTCCAATCCTCTCCACAATAAAGGCAAATATCTCTAATATAAATCCTTAAATAAACAGAGGGATATTGTTTTTTATTATTAAATACCAGGTGCTAGGTATTAAAGCTGGAGGCCAGTTCCTGACCTGACGGTTCTGATATTGATAGGAAGTTCATTCCGCCATCTTAGTTCCAGAACAGGTAAAAAAAGTCTCGCATTCTGAGGGATGGTGGAACCAGTCGATCAGTGCTGGAGGATGGGAGTCTAATATTACCAGCTTTATTAATGCTTTAAAGTCAATTTTGTCAGATTAGAATAACAGATCATTTTTGCACCATTATTCTGAAATTGGCTCTTTTTAATATCCCAAATGTGTTAAAAGCCTAGGGACAGAAATAAGACATATGATTGCAGCGATTTGTCATCATCATGAATACAGGCTGACCGATAATTGGTTGTACTGATACTTTCCCTGATATTTAAGGATCGGTATCAGTTCTAAACAAAATCAATGATCTGTGTTGTAAAGTTTGCCTTTCATCAGATTTTAATTATACTAATATTTACAGTTATTTAGTTAATATTAGTCTCAAGATTTTCATCTGAAGCTCCTTAAACTCTATCCTGCAGAGCTCCAGGTCAGCTAGTGTAAATCTCTCTTTAGGGGAACGCTGTGTTCAGGGACATTATTATGTGCTGATCAGATTCCAGCTCCGAGCCTGATGGTGACGTCTAACAACACACAGGGTGTAGTAATGAGTCTCTCTGGAGGAATAACATAAATCACAGACTCACAGCAGAGACGTTTGAGGAGGTTGTAATGGAGCTGGAGGCCACGGCCGAGAGCAGCAGAATGTAAACCTTAGAGACTGTAAGAAAACTAGTCGAGATCGGATTTAGAGATTCGCACTGCAGCGTATCTACACGTCTATCTCTCCTGTGAACGATTTACCATGCCGAGAAAAAATAAACATTAAATTATGAGTGGCAGAAACTTCATACGGCTTCATTTCTCCTCCTGTGCAGAATAAAATTAATAGTTTTCTTATAAACTTACAGGATTATTAGACAGAAACTGATGAAACTCGACTTATGAATGTCCTCGAGTAGGACTTTTTTCCCTAGACTTTCCCCAGCGATCTGTTTTATAAGTAGTATTAGTGCGTAATGGGTGTGGTAGGGGCCCCAGTGAGCTGTTGTGGTAGGTAGGGGCCCCAGTTTAATATAGATACATAGTTCCAGAAATTGCTTCTAACCCCCATGTAAAGTAACTTCATTCACTCATCTTCTACAGCCACTTATTCCCTAATTCAGTCTCTGAAAGGCAGGAGGGGGACACCCTGGACATTTGCATTTATCCAGAGCGACTTACAATATTCCTTGTTATAGGAATAGCAATTGGGGGCCTTGCTCAGGGGTCCAACAGTGGAGCTGGGAATCGAACCCACAACCTTCAGGTTGGTAATCCAACACCTTAACCATGAGCCACCACTTCCCCACACAGAGTTTATGTGCATATAAGAGGAAGATAATCACCAGCACACACTGTGTGACTTTGGCCACAATTTGTTCATCTGGGAAAAATTCTGAATTCTCACAAATTCTGAATTTTTAAAAATTCTGAAAATACCCACGACGATCAAACCAAGAACAGATAGGAGCTCCAAACCTGATGATGCAATCAGCACAACTTCAAACCACCTCAGGAAAATGTTTTGTTCCATGATTTTGAATAAGAAAAATAAACGTTATATTGTACAATATTGTATAAAAACATTACAATAGGATGTACTGGAATAAACTGGTTTTATTAAGTGTAATGTACAGCATTAGATCAGACGACTCCACTCGCTAGCGCGCATGTCTGACTAGCTATTGAGTGACACACGTTTACTGTGGCGTTCGCTACGCTAATTAGCGGTTGGGTGTCTGAAGCTCATAAACCGCTCAAAATTTTAGCTCAAAACTCAAAGCAAAAAATCGTCAGAGAGACGACTCGTATCTCAAAAACTCATAAGTCAAAGCATCGCTGTAAAATATTTATCATATATACATAAACTAAACTACACTACATTCTAGTTTGGTTCTATTGGGAGACTAAACTACACTAAAGAAGCAAAGATTTTTTATTAGTATAGTTTAGGTTTTTTTTAAGAATTTTGGTCACTTTTTAAAAACACTTCCTTTATTTATTTCGCTTTATCCAAAACCTCCACAACACACTCCAATCAAAAACCGTGGAGGTGTGTGTGCTGCTGAAGTCCAGGGACGCCGCCTTCAGGGCAAAGGACAAGACGGCCCTAAAAACAGCCAGGGCCAAACTGTCTAGAGCCATCAGAGAGACAAAGCACGCGTACGCCGAGAAAATCCACCTCCAGGACAGCGGAGACACTCTGCACATGTGGCAGGGGTTCCACCAGGTTCCACACATGCACGTTATGTTGCTGAGACAACTTATTTTTAGTCTTTAGCTCTGTGTTGTTCTAATGTTAAGTGGCTCTTTGTTGTGTTTGTGTAACTGTGTGTTGTTTTGTGTAGCACTATGGGGTCCTGGAGAAACGTTTCATTTCACTTTTTACTGCATCTGCTATATATATATATATAAATATAAATATATTTATATGGTTATAATGGCAATAAAGCTTCTTGAACTTGAACTGTAGTAATAACAGTTGTTTAATTGTGTTTGCTATGAAGAAGTAAAATGACAGGAATGCTTGTTCAGTTCAATTCATTCATTTTGTCTGTTGTAGGCCAAAAACAGAAGTAAATGAAGTAAAAATATCGGTTCTGTATATCAGGGATCGATTCTAAAAATCAATAACGGTCGATCTTTGTCTCGAAATAACTTTCCAGCCCATAATGTGTACAGTATATAGTGTATGTATTCGAGACCCTTGCACTTTGGCACCAAAGCTCTAACCACACACGATCCACCGTAATGATCAGAGTCTTTAATAGAATTCATTTCAGGAGCAGTTCAGTCCAACGGCCGCGTCTGAGAGACGGATTTTAGCAGCAGATCGATGAGTTTTGTAGTTTAAAAGACTTTTCTTTATTGCTTTTCTATCAGTCACTGGTCAGTTCAACAACGAATAACCATGAAAAACATCTAAAGAAAATCAAGCCTCATCATAACATTTCTATATCTGTCAACATAATAAAATAATTCAACACTGTTAAATTGCATTTATTTATCTGTTCTTCTCTATAACATAAATATATTAATATTATTAAAAACTCACACATTATTTAAGAAATATATGTCCTTGTCTCATAAACTATTATCTCTCTTACAAATATAAACTAATTGTCTAGTAATTCATATTATAGCATATTTATATATATATACACATACACACACAGTATATATACAGTATATATATATATAGTCGTCTAGACAACAAGCTTCAAGCGTCTGTAAAACAAATGTGCATAAAATCCGATAACATAGAAAAGAAAAGTGTATGACTTCTTCACACATAAATACATTTCTTACTTTGAACATCTGGTCTGTTCAGCTGAGAAATGTGAAATCCCTGTTTCTTCTGTACTACATTCCCTTTGTGATCTTATAATAAATCATCTACAGTAAGAGTCCAGGGTTAGGACATGATCCCGAACACTGGATTATGGCGACAGATACCGGGACCCCGCTCTTCGTAGTCTTTCTTCGTGTGGCACACCTGGAAAAACTCGGGCTGTAGAAACACAAAAATATTGTTCATCTAAGAAAATGCTGCCTTTACAGTGGTGTGAAAAAATAAGGACACCCTATGAAAGCCTGTGTGTTTTTTATCTATTTGAACATGAGGATATTTATTATCAATTTAAAGCAATACTGAGAGATTCAAGTATATTAACTAAACAATTAAAACTTAAGAAAAAACTCTTAAAAACTTTTTGTTAAATCTACTTTAAAAAAAAGAACAATTTCTAGTAAGAAATAAATTAGTACAGATGGAAAGATCTGTCTGAGGCCTTCAGAAAGAAGATTGTAGCAGCTAATGAAAAAAAACAGCCATTCCACTGTCCGCAAAAGAGTCTACAAGTGGAGGACGTTCAAAACAACTGCCAACATGCTCAGGTCTGTCCGTCCAAGCAAGTTCACCCTGAGAGCAGATCGCAAGATGCTGAAAGAAGTCACCAAAAACCCTCATCACGGGACCTGATGTGAAAGTGCATGACTCTACAATCAGAAAGAGACGACACCAGTTTAACTTACATGGAAGGTGTGCAAGGAGGAAACCTTTGCTTTCTAAAAAAAGCACAAAAGCCAGACTGAAGTTTGCCAAAGAGAACATAGACAAATACCAGGACTTTACCAGTACCAGTATACCAGGAATATCTAAATCTAAATATCGAAATAGTCTACAATTAAATGATTTGGACACTGCAGCAGAGGACATGCTTGGCTTAAACCAAATACAGCATTCCAGGAAAATAACCTCATACCAGCTGTAAAACATGGAGGTGGAAGTGTCCTGGTTCGGAGATGCTTTGCTGCGGCAGGACCTGGCCAGCTCACCTACCTAAAGACTGGAGAAAACTAAGAAATGGAGAGTCCTGGAACGGCCGAGTCAAAGCCCAGATCGGAATCCCTTTGAGATGCTATGGGGCGACCTGAAACGGGCTGTACATACAAGAAACCCCTCAAACATCTTACAGCTGAAAGAATTCTACATCGAGGAGTGGGGCAAACTTTCCTCAGACTGATGTCACAGACTGGTAGATGCTACAAGCAGCAGCGTCTCACTGAAGTTATTAAAGCCAAAGGGGGCAACACCAGCAGTTAAAGGGTGGGGTGTGCTAACTTTTTACTTAGAATACACATTTTTGTTGAAATCTTTTGTTAAATGAGTAAAACAATGTTATTTCTGTTGTTCACGTGCAATAAAGTCACTTTTTTCCAGAGAAAAATTAAAATAAGATTATCAATCGATATGTTAAGGTTTCCTAATAATAGAACCTCTTAGTATGGTGAAGCTGTACATTATTTCTTTAATAGAACTAAGATTTTGTTCACACTGCGTGCAAATCGGATTTTTTGCCTACATGTGATCTGTTTTTTGTCATGCCAGTGTGAACAGCACAAACAGCATGGAATCAGATTTCTTCAGTTCCAGTTTGTGCCACTAACATATGTGGTATTAAAACCTTTTCAGAGGTCTGAACGTAATTATCTGAGAAAGACTGAGACTAGCTCTGGAATAGAATGTGAGACATTCCAATACTTTTGCCCATATGAAGTGTACTTAAGACAACAACTTAGCAATAATTTAGAGCATTAATTAGAGCATATGATCAAACAACTAACTGTTCCTTACCGTGGAGGCCAACATGGACCCTCCAAACCAGACAGCGTATCTCTGCATGTGATGTGTGATCACCTGGACCTCAATTGGTTTTGGCTGAAAGAAACAAAGACAAGAAGGGAACAAGAGCAAACAGCAGCAATACATAATAAAAAAAACCAAGACAATAGTTAAGTGGTCAGGAATGATGCATAGATCAGACCCAGGTTCTGGAAAAGGGCTTAAACTTATGTGAACATTCACTTCAGAAAGATGCTAATGAGGAACCAACAATCATCTGTAATTTATACCACAGCAGCTTGAACATGGTCTGTTCCAAGGGTCAGGACTTGACACCACTGAAGCATCAGTTACTTTATGCTGGGCTGATCTTCAGTATTCAGAGGCATTCTGAACAAAAATAAAGCCTATACAAACAGCTTACGGTACAGTGTGTGCTTGACCTGTGAACAAATCTCACACTGGGGCACTTATCACAAGATATTCTGTTCCAAACCCAGAAAATTCAACAAAAGCTCTTTAATCAGCGCCCCCAACTGAGGCACTTTTCACCAGGGGGCTAGTGTCCTTGTTTTACCTCTAAGATACATCTTAACAGTTTAGCTGCCATGTAGCAGGATTGTTCAAGATTACATCACGCTGGATGACTATAATGAGTTTTGATGGAAAGGGCCACAGCAGATATATGACCTCATGTACCACCCTTTTTAACTGTGTTTTGGTGATGGTGGTAGCAGAGGATAACAGGCAGGATCAGAGTGCAAATTAGGAGGTAATCCAGGACAAGTGGTGACTCAGTGTTAGACTGCTGATCAGAATATTGTAGGTTTATTTCAAGCACTACTGGGCCACCAGTCAAGGTCCTTAAATTTCAACTGCTCAATTGCAGTTACTAAATAAAAAAAAACAAAAATTGAGATGTTGTAATTTAGGGCTCATAGAGTGACCAACACAGCTTCAGTGTAACTGTGTGGGAAAAAGTATGGCCAGTCATTTTCTGCAGAGATCCACAAAAGCTAAAATTAATGCTCCTGGATTTAACCTATGCCTATTTGCAGACACCAAGTCCAATGAGAAATCAACTTCCCCTGTTCAGTTTACACTGATGCGTTACACATAGGTTTGCTCTCCCTGACACCAGGCAGGCAACAAATCCAGTAGAGTGTGCAATTGGATGGTATGGTATGTGGGTTTTCATTTGGTTCCTGGCCTCTGAAATTAAACAGATGATTAATCTGCAGTCACATCCTGTAAATGGTCCAGAACTAGGTGCGAGGTTTCCTGGAAATAGCAGGATATCTTGTGGGGTTGTGCTGGACTATTCCTACCTCATCAGACTGCTCACTGATCCCCCAATTCAGTGATCAAAGTAGTGCCAACTCGTCTCTTTGACTAATGATCTTCTTTCATCTTTCTCTGCTCTGCATCCTGAAGACCAGAATGTTTCATCATTGGCTGTAGAGACATATGTATGTCAACAGATGCTGTATATCAGCTGATAGCTTAAATACAGCACTAATCATAGAAGAATTTCTACCTCTCCCTTTTGCATAATGCCCCATTGCAGTGGTTCCCTTGCATTGGGGATACAGACCTACAGACAACTAATTGCTGTCTGGCTGTGGTGTCTTAGCTTTAAGTTCCTTGCCCTGTTGCCTTGTGGTAAAAGAAAATTAGCAAGTAAGCTTGCTGTTGATCAAAGGAAAATACCTCAGTATATGGTTTTGGAGAGTTTAAGAACAAGCAAAAGGGGCAGTGGCTGACGTGTGATGCCTGACCCGTTTCGCTGACTTAATTTGGGTAGAAATCAGGTATTTAGTGAGCTACAAAGTCTTAAGCTTAAAAAGGATAAGAATGATGCTGTAAAGTAAAGAAGGTTGGGCCAAAGGTCTTAGGATGTCCTTTCATAGTTAGAATGCTAAGAGATTAACGCTTCCGTTATACCATCAAGCAGCTAACGGGATTTCATGCCCAGCTTCCTGCCTTTTTTTGTCAATTTTGTTATCAGGCAAGATTTCATGCAGTGCTAACTTTTATTTAGCCAGAACAAGCTGCCCTTTCGTTTTGATCTATTGCACGCTGAAATGCTAACCTTTATCCGGCCTCCGCTGAGCTCTTCGCTGAGTCGGAGTCTGGCATCCACTACACGCTTCAGATCCCTTTGTAGCCGTCGGCCAAAGTCCCTGAACATAGTGGAACCTCCGGAGAGCACTATGTTCTAACACAGACACACAAACAGGTTCATTAAAAGTTCTGAAAGTTTATAGCAGAAATGCACTGTGGCTGGTAAGTGAAGTGAATTGAAGTGTAGTTGCTTGAGGCTACATTAGCTGCTGAGATACACTGCTAAGCAGAGAGGGCAGTGTGTACAAGATCGATTTTTTTACTGCCAAAAGAGAGCATTAAATATAAAGACAAGAAATTGTGGCAGATATGTACAAAAAATATGATCTAATGAACTGTCTGATGCTCAAAACAGGAAGTGGTAGCTTAGGGGTAAGGTGTTGGACCAAAGGATCGTCGGTTTAGGGTACCGGTCTGCTACTCCTGGACCTATAAGCAAAGCCCTTAACCTCCAACTGCTGAGATGAATTTGAAAAAAAGGAATGTTCCTCCAGGTAAAAGCATCTGTTAAATGCAGCTCTATTATTGGACTTTAATATATAAAGTATCACATCGTTTCCATTTACATTTTGGCTCTTAACCATAGAATAAAATAACAAATAAAAAACATGTTCAGCTTTCAACACAGTTTATATGACACCGTTCCTTCTCATGGCTAAATGTTATAATAAAATGTTCAAAAATGGATTCCATAATAATTATTATCTCTCTTGCTTGACGCACTTCCTCCTTCAGCTGCAATTTTGTGTTTTGCGGTGTTAATTTGGGCTTCTAGGTTGCTAGCATCTTTATTAGCATCATCTTTATGAGTCATAAATTCTATTTCACACAAACCCCGACGGAGACGTAAACAGGGAATTTTCTCTGTGAATTTTCTATAACATTATATTTGCGTTTGTGCGTTTTTACGCTGTTCAGGATCCGTGTGCCTGTTGAAAAGCAAGCCGTCTCTTAGCGTTGTGCAGAGGATGCTTGTGCAGAGGATGTACTGATTGAGATGCAGTTTGACTAATGTTTGCCTACTCTAACTGAGCAATAGTGGTGTGGAAAGGCGGGTATTAAGATAGCAGTAAAAGCAATGCGAAGAACGACTGTAGAAAGTAAAAGCTGAATTCTAAACATTTTTGGGCTATTCAGAAACGCCAGCTGAACACATTTTTTAGCCCCCCAAAGAGGACATGTCCAGGAGAATGAGGACGCATGTTCGCTCTACTCAACTTTAAACTACCTAAAAAAACCACTGGCTGTAACATACGGTTGCAGAACTGTGGCTTCAGAAGATTTCCGGGTGTGTAACAAAGCCGATGTGACATTCAGAGATGTAAAATATAATTGATTTAATTAGGTAGGGCGCAGCAGGGTGTCGCATCTGTGCTGCGGTCGCATAATTGCCCTGAGCTCATGAGTATTAGCTTTGTAAATTCTTTGAGAAAAGAAAAGCCTGAATGCTGAGATAATCATCCAAATCAACCCGAACCAGAGCCTTTTATTGCCCTCTATTCACAGCCCAAATGTTTTCCTATTCACTCCACATGCGAATCAGATGAGCTCTTTTAATCCGTGGCAATTCTAATTACCAGCTTTCCAAATTGGATTCTGTCAAAGTTTTGTGAGCGTTGTTTACCCACACACTCACACAATGCATACTGAAACACAGCAAACTCTGTATCCGCTGCAATAATATTTGGGTTTGTTCTGGTAAATGTCACGTTGCTGTTCTCCCATCAGGTGCAGCCTCAGAGGACGGAAACGAACGGATGCGGTCGATGTGTTGGCGGTTAGAAGGAAGTGCGGTGGATGAACAGCGACCTCTAGCTGAGACACCCAAACAGAGCAGGTGACTTCTATTCGGTAATAATGATTTAGAATAACAGCACTACTAACAGGATTTATACATCTACAGTGAGTGGATGCTAAATATATTCTGGATGATAGCCAATAGAATAAAACTCATAGTATAAATGGACAAAAAGTACAGCAGGCAATTATTTTGTAAAGACAAAGTCAAAATTAATAGCAAAATTCCCCTTTTTAAAGCTAAGAAATTCTTCTAGTCGGGATTTCTAAACAGCACAAAATGTCCAGGATTTTGCTTGTGCTTTCCACTGTTTTCATTCATTGTGTGTTTTTGCATTGCTTTCACCTTTCCTGCCTTCCACACACACACCACTATTGGTCATGTACACAAACATCGTTCAAACTGCATCTCAATCATTAACCTCAGAGCCAGAGACAAAGACAGAGCAGCCATTTGCCTGTCAACAGTGGGTGAAACGTGGTTCCCGAACAGTGTCAAAAACGCCCAAAATCAAATGTACATTCAGAGATCATTTACAAAGACATTTTTTGTGGTTGGGATTCGAGTGGAGCCGATTTTATGAGCTGTAAAGTCGTACGTACGTGTCAGCAGCCAATAAATCTGATAGTGACTTAAGCCCACATTAGCACCGCAAAACAGATTGTCAGGTTTTGTCTGATTTTAACCTGTAGCCATAAAAAAAAAAACAATGTCATGTAAAAGGTGTTAAAAGCTGAACTCAATTTGTTTATTCTCTTATATTATTTCTGTTACCGGGGGGCACCACTAGGGAGGTGGAGAGTTAAAATGATTCTAAGGGCCCAATGCACTTTGGGGGCCCCCCAGGGATCTGTGTTATTAGTAGTAACAGACTGTTAGGGTTAGACTGTAGGGGGCCCCGACTCAAATGTTTTCATAGAGCCCAAAATTGCTTTTCAATGATTAAGGTGTTAACCGGAAGACTGTAGGTTCGATTCCTAGCACCACCAAGCTACCACTGTTGGGCCCCTGAGCAAGGCCCCTAATCCCCAATTGCTCAGTTGTATAAACGAGATAAATGTAAGTCGCTCTGGATAAGGACTTCGACCAAATGTACATGTACTTCCCAACAAAGCTGATTCTGATTGATTCCGGATTTACTGCCCCATCTCCTCATACTTCTCTTCTCACACTACTTTCCAGTTAGAGTGGAATTTTTTCATTGACCTGATGGTGAGGAGAGTGTTGGTCTCTTTTGTTGACCACTAATGAACTGAGAGATTTAATTCTTCATTAATTGATCTTTGTTACTCGAGTTTTAATAATTGCTTCTTTCAGGATGTGGGCTCTCGTCCCTTTTAAAGTGAACAAAAAAGATTGTTATGATGAAAGCACAGAACATCGGACGCTGGTCTACAACTTCACGTGACACAGACGTCCTGTACCTTATAAAGAGGTCTTCTCACGTCTATCGGACAGCTTTGAATGACCCCATCAACTACATCTGAAATGGGCTCTCTAAAATCCGGGTTGGCAAACTAGAAGAACAAAAACAAGTAACCTTCATTTCACAGTCGAGAAACTACCCAAGGTCACACGCCAGGGTTATTTATCTTTATTCAAAAACTGGGGGAAAAAATAGCTAAATAGTAAAACCGATTGACGTGGGATTTATAAACTCTTTGTCACCTCCGGATGGAAAAAAATCTCTGGTCCGAGGAAGCGTTCGTATCCCACGTCTATGTGAAACTGGTTTTTGGTGATGGCGTTGATGCCTTTGTATTTCTTTATCCATTTCTCGGGGTCCGTGTCATACTTTGTGAACTCTTTTACGATGTCTGGGCAAATGTAGCAGTACCTCTCCTAAAGACAAGAAACACAAAACACAAACCTAATAAAAACCATAAACATGTCTCACACACTCAGTATCACATACTATATACAGTAATAGGGAATTATGCAATTATAAATTAAGCCTTTGACAAAATAAAGTGGTTGCCCTCTGGTGACCGGACAGGGTATAGCACTACATATCCCTTACAGATAAAGTTCAATCTTACTTTCAGCCTTGTGATTGGCTGCAATGTAATAATAGCCTTGTTTTTTAATGTGTGTCAGTTACACAGACTGACAGAGAAACAGATTTTCTGTAATAATTTAAAAAGGAAGGGCAGCTGGTGGTTTAGTGTTTAGCACTGTTGGTGATTCTAAATTGCCCATAGGAGGGGGGTTGCCCTGTGATGGACTGGTGACCTGTCCAGGGTGTCCACCTCCTGCCTTTCACTCTTTCAGAGACGGCTGGGATAGACTCCAGCAGATCCCCGTGACCCTGAATTAGGGAATAAGTGGGTATAAAAATTCCTTGACATGGCAGTTATGAATTGCATCCTTGCTTCGTCACACCATTCCAGTTTGTGATTATTATTTTCCTATAACTGCAAGGACACTGTAGTATTATTACTGGCCACTTGCTGTAAAGCAACTTTTTTTGTATATAAGAAGTTTATTGTGATTTTATTTAGTAAATTATGGTTAGAGTCATTTGGGACTTTTCCCTGCCAGCAGTGACGGGTGGTGCATTTGTTTTGTGTTGCTAATGTTGGCTGGGTCGCTACTGACTCTGATCTTTTCATGCCCGATCATTAGGTTACTGACCGGTTGCCAAGTAACCTAATTCTTTGTAGTAGCACTTATTTTTTTACAATTTTGTTGCTTCTGCCTGCTTAATTTTTTCTTACTATGGCAGATCTCAGTTTAAACGCTTAATATCTTCTCTACGACCTACTGTGTCTGAAATATGGGTTTATAAGATGTGCAAATTATTGCATTCTGTTGCTTCTGTGGATTTTACACAGTGGAATTAGGGACGTCTGGAGAATCTTATGTGGCTGAAAGAAAGAGAAAAATGAAATGAAACAATGATGAGAGTGATGATTCACCTTGACCGCCTTAGCAGTCTCCAGCGACTGTTCAGGAGGAACCCCCACCTCTCTCTCTCTGAGAAGCTGCTGGATGAAGTAGGTGATGTCTCGGCCTGCGATAGGGATGTGTTTTATACAGCTCCCGATTACGTATCCTTCCGCCTGGAGATCAAACAATCAACTAAATCAATTGTCTTAGGAAGCTCCAGGGTAAAAGAGAAGTTATAGTCAATCTATTCTATATCACCAAAAGTATTAGAACACCTGCCTTTCACATCCATATCTGTTTTTAAACATCCTATTCCAGGTGTTAGTCTCACTCTTCCTCCTGTAATAACCTGTTCTTCTGTGCCGGTTTTCCACTAGATTGTGTCATGTGACTGTGTGGAGACTCTCATGCTAACTAGTGTCTGTCAGCCATCTTTTACTGTTGATTATAACTTTAATTACAAGTGTACAAGTAATCGTCACTTTTTGAAAAAAATGATGATTTTTCGTACCACAGGTATGGCATGCGTGACTCCGTCTCCACTGTCAATGACGATTCCCGTTAGCGTTCGCTGTCCAACCTGTCTGGACGTCCATGAGGCTGCTAGAGCCAGAACGGCCTGATGGACACGACATACACATACGCAAATATTACACCGTTTAATAAGGTAAATTTTTCCTTTTCCAGAGTGACTTACATTTATCACACTTTATTATACAACTGAGCAGTTTAGGGTTAAGGGCCTTCCTTAGGGGCCCAACAGGGGCAGCGTAGTGGTGCTTGAAATTGACCCACAATCACCAAGCACAATGAAGTACCACTGCCCAGGCACTACCTTCTGAGCTTCCACTTTTAACATCATGCGTCCACCACCATTCTTCACTTTTAAAGAAATGAAGAAAATATTTAAGCAACCAAGAGTAACATTTGATAAAAGACTTCCACCACCATGCTTTACTTTCTACATACTCTCAATATAATGACTGGATGTTTTCACCAAGTTGTGTGACTAATAAAACGTTAAATTTTTTACACATATGCCGCTCTATCAGTCGTAATAGCTGAAGTATCAGCGTTTGTCATAAATGCTTCAGAGTACACACACTTACTCATACACACTTACTCATACACACTTACTCATACACACTTACTCATACACACTTACTCATACACACTTACTCATACACACTTACTCATACACACTTACTCATACTCATACACACTTACTCCCATACACACTTACTCATTCACACTTACACACACTTATACTCATCCACACTTACATCATTACACATTACTCATACACACTCATACTCATACACTTACCATACACACACTTACCCATCATCATACACACTTACTCATACACACTTACTCATTCACACACTTACTCATACACACTTACTCATTCCACACTTACTCATACCCTCACACTTACTCTACTCCCACTTACTCCATACACACTTTACTCATCACACTTACTCATACACACTTACTCTCATACACACTTACTCATACACACACTCACTTACTCATACACACTTACTCATACTCACTTACTCACACACGTTACTCATTACCACTTACACACTTACTCATTCACACTTACTCATACACACTTACTCATCACACACTACTCATACACACTTACGCATACACACTCACACTTACTCATACACACTTACTCATACACACTTACTCATACACACTACTCATACACACTTACTCATACACACTTACTCATACACACTTACTCATTCACACTTACTCATACAACACCTTACTCATACACACTACTCATACACACTTACTCACACTTACATACACACTTACTCATACACACTTACTCATACACACTTACTCATTCACACTTACACACTTACACACTTACTCATACACACTTACTCATTACACACTCATACTTACTCATACACACTTACTCATACACCTTACTCACACTTACTCACACACTCTCATCCACACTTACTCATCACACTTACACATCCACACACTTACTCATCACACACATACACACTTACGCTTACTCATACACCTACCACACTTACTCATTCTCACACTTACTCATTCACACTTACTCATACACACACTTACTCATCATACACACTTACTCATACACACTTACTCATACACCTTACTCATACAATTACTCATTCACACTTACTCATACACACTTACTCATACACACTTACTCATACACACTTACTCATTACACACTTACTTACACTCATACACACTTACACTTACTCACACTTCCTACTCATACACACTTACTCATCACACTTACTTACATACACACTTACTCACACTTACACACTTACTCATTACTACTCACACTTATTCTCATTCACACTTCTCACTCATACACACTTACTCATACACACTTACTCACTTCACACACTTACTCATACACACTTACTCATACACACTCATACTCATACACACTTACTCATTACACACTTACTACACACACACTTACTCATTCACACTTACTCATACACACTTACTCACACTTACTCATACACACTTACTCATTACACACTTACTCATACACACTTACTTCATTCACACTTACTCATTACTCACACTTACTCATTCACACACTTATACACACACTTACTCATACACTTACTCATTCACTCATACACACTTACTCATTCACACTTACTCATTCACACTTACTCATACACACTTACTCATACACACTTACTCATTCACACTTACTCACACTTACTCACACACTTACTCATTCACTTACTCATACACACTTACTCATTACATTCACTTACTCATCCACACTTCCTTACTTACATTCACACACTTACTACACACTCATACACACTCACACTTACTCATACACACTTACTCATTCACACTTTCACACACTTACTACACACTTACTCATACAACACTTACTCATACACACTACACACTTACTCATACTCACACTTACTCATACACACTTACTCATTCACACTTCACACTTACACACTATCACACTTACTCACTACACCATACACACTTACTCATTACACTTCACACCTCTCATCACTCATACACACTTACTCATTACACACTTACTCATTCACTTACTCATTCACTCACCACACTTTACTCATTCACACTACACACTTACTCATACACACTTACTCACCACACTTCACACACTTACCCACTTCATTCACACTTACTACACTTACACACACTTACTTACATCCACACTTCCACACACACTTACTCCTCCACACTTTCACACTTACTCATACACTTACTCATACACACTTACTCATCACACTTCACTTACTTACACATTACTCATTCACACTTACTCATACACACTTACACTTCATACACACTTACTCATTCACACTTACTCATACACCTCACCACACTTACTCTCCATACACTTACTTACTCATACACTTACACTTACTCATACACACTTACTCATTACACACTTACTCATTCACACTTACTCACTCATACACACTTACTCATACACACTTACTCATACACACTTACTCATCACATTACTCACACTTACTCATACACACTTACTCATTCTCACACTTACTCACACTTACACCACACTTACTCATTCACACTTACTTACTCATACACACCACTTACTCATACCACTTATCATACACTTACTCATTACTCACACTTACTCATACACACTTACTCCTACACACTTACTCATCACACTTACTCATTCACACTTACGCACACTTACACACTTACATTTTACTCATACACACTTACTCATACACTTACTCATACTCATTACTTACACACACTTACTCATCACTTACTCATACACACTTACCACTCTCATACACACTTACTCATTCACTTACACTCTCATTCTCACACACTTTACCCACTTCTCATTCACACTTACACACTCATACACACTTACTCATTCACACTTACTCATCACACTTACTCATTACACACTTACTTACACTCTCATTCACACACTTACCTCATTACACACTTACACACTTACTCATTCTCACACTTACTCATTCACACACACTTACTTACACACACTTACTCATCACATCTCTATTACTCATACACACTTCTCCACTTACACACTACTACACACTTCACACTTACTTACTCATACACACTTACACACTTACATTCACTTACTCATTTCACACGCACACTTACTCATACACACTTACTCACAAACTTACATCACACTTACTCATACACACTTACTCATTCACACACTCACTTACTCATACACTTACTCATACCACCCCTTACTATTACACGTTACTCCATACACACTTACTCATACACACTTACTCATTCACACTTCACACACTACTACACACTCACCATTCCACTTACCATACACACAACTCATCACTTACATACACACTTACTCATTCCTTACACACTTACGCTCATTCACACTTATCACCACACTTCATTAACTTACACTTACTCATTCACACTCATTACTCATCACACTTACTTACTCATCCACACTTACTCATATTACATCACACTTCCACACTTACTCACACACTTACTCATACTCATTCACACTTACTCACACTTCCTCCAACACTTACTCATCACACTCATCAACACTTACTCATACACACTCATTACACTCATCCACACACTTTACTTACACACTTATCATACACTTACTCACACTTACTCATTCACACTTACTCATCACTTACTCATACATTACACACATCCACAATTAACTAATTCCACTGTACTCATTCACATTACACTCATTCACACTTACTCACACTTACACACTTACATTACACTTACTCATTACACACAACTTACACTTACATTCCACTTCCACTCAACTTATTACACATTACTCACACTTATTCATCATTCTTCATCATTCACACTTACTCATCCACTTACTCATACCATACACACTTACCATTACATACACACTTACTCACTCACATTCACACACTTACTCATACACACTTAACTTACTCATACACACACTACACACCTTATCATCACACTTACTTCATTCACACTTACTCATCACACTTACTCACACTTACTCATACACACTTACTCATACACACTTATTCATTCACACTTACTCTCATACACACTTACTCATCATTACCCATTACTCACCTACACACTTCACACATTACCACACACTTACACTCACACTTACACACTTACTCACACTTACACTCATACACACTCATTACACTCATTCACCACTTACTCATTCACACTCATACACACTTACTCATTCACTACACACTTCACACACTTACACTTACTCATTCACACTTATTCCAGTCATACACATTACACACACTCATTCACACTTACTCCTCACACTTACTCATCCACCAACTACTATTCACAACTTACTCATTACACCACTTACTCATACACACTTACTCATACTTACCACTTATCATTCACACTTACTCATACTCACACTTACTCATACACACTTACTCATTCACACACTTACTCATCCACACTTACTCATTCACACTTACTCATTACATACACACTTGCTCATACACACTTACTCATCCACACGTACTCATCCACTTACGCATACACACTCACTCATTCACACTACTCATTCACACACACTTACTCACTACACTCTTACTCATACACACTTACTCATTCACACACTACTCACCACACTCTCATCCACACTTACTCATCCACAACTTATCATTCCCCTTATTCATACACACTTAATCATTCACACTTAATCATACACACGTCACACACTTATCATACAGTTACTCATTCACTTCAACTTTACTCATACACACTACTTACTCTACACACTACTCACACTTACTCATACACCACTTACTCATTCCACACTACTCACTTACATTCACACTTACTCATTACACACTTACTTCACTACACATTACTTACATCACACTCACACTACTCATTCACACTTACTGATCATAACACTACTCACACCTTACTTACTCCATTCACCACTTGCTCATTCACACTTACTCATCACACTTCACACTTATTCATTCACACTTACTCATACACACTACTCAATACAAACTTACTCATACAAACTTATTCATCATACACACTTACTCATCCACACTTACTCATCCACACTTACTCATTCTCACACCTTTCACGCACTTACATACTCTTCACTTATCCACACTTACTCATCACACACTTAAGCATTCCACTGTCAACTTAATCATCACAACTTACTCATACACACTTACTCATACACTTACATTCATACACCAACTACTCATTCACACAATCATACATTTACATACACACTTACTCACACTTACACACCACACTTATTCACATTCACACTTACTCCATTCACATCCACTTACTACACACTTACTTACACTCCTACATACACAACTTACTTCAATTCACACTTCATATACATTCACACACTTATCATCATACACACTTACTCATCCACACTTACACTCATTTCACACTACTCATTCACACTCATACTCATCACACACTATGTTACTCATCCACACTTACGCATTCACACTTACTCATACACACTTACTCATCACATTGCGCCATTCACACTACTCACACACTTACTCATACACTTACTCATACACACTTACTAAACACTACATCACACTTACTCATACACACTTATATACACACTCATACACACTTACTTACACTTACCACTGACTCAGACCACTTATCATACACACTTACTCATTTTACACTTCTCACACTTACTCATACACACTTACTCATTCCACACTTACTTCATCACACTCATTCACACTACACACTTCTCACACTCCGCACACTTACTCATCACACTTACACACACTTACCACGTACCACTATCATTACATCACACTACTCGTTCACACTTACATCATACACACTTATCATCCACATTACTCAGACACACTACTCATACACACTTACTCATTCACACTTATCATACACAACTTACTTCATCCACACTTACAGCATCACACTTACTCATCCACACTTACTATGATCCACACTTACTCATCACACTTACTCATTCACACGTACTCACTCATTCACACTACTATACACATCATTACTCATTCACACTTACTCATCCACCTTACTCCTCATTACACTTACTCATCACACTTACTCATCCACACTACTCATCACAAATTCTCACACTTACCTAATCACACACTTATCCTCACATTACTCATTTACCACTTAACTCATTCACACTACACACTACTCATTCACACTTACTCATCACATACTCATTCATACACCTCATCACTTACTCATTCACACTTATCATCATTCACACTTACTCATCCACACTTACTCATCCACCACACACTTACTCATCACACTTACTCTCCACACTACACTTGATCCACTATCATCACACTTACTCATACACACTTACACTTACTCATACACACTTACTACTCAATCATTCACGTCATTCATTACCTCATCCACACTTACTCATTCACAACTAATTACACTACCTCATTCACACTTACTCATTCACCACTCACACTTACTCATACACACTTACTCATTCACACTTACTCATCCACACTTACTCATTCATACTTACTCATTCACACTTACTCATTACTCACAACTACTCATTTACACTTACGATTCACACTACTCACCACTTACTCATCACACTACTCATTCACACTTACTCATTCACACTTACTCATTCACACTTACTCATTCACACTTACTCATTCACACTTACTCATTCACACTTACTCATTCACACTTACTCATACACACTTACTTAATCATTCACACTGACTCATACACATCACAACTTACTCATTACATACACTTACTCATCCACACTTACTCCACACTATCATTTCACACACTTACTCATTCACACTTACTCATCCCACACTTACTCATTCACACACCTATTTCACTTAATTCACACTTACTCATTCACACTTACTCATACACACTTACTCATACACACTTACTCATTCACACTTACTCATTCACACTTACTCATTCACACTTACTCATTCACACTTACTCATTCACACTTACTCATTCACACATCCCACACTTACTCATTACATACCACTTACACACTTTTTTAATTACACAACTTCCTCATACACACTTACTCATTTACACTTACTCATTCACACTTACTCATACACACTTACTCATACACACTTACTCATTCACACATTCATTCACAATTGCATAAATCTGCTTTGGGAGTCGTTAGTGATGTGATCGGAAATATGCAGAAGTTCTTTTACCTGCACGGCGATGTAAAGGCCCGGAATGTTGAACGTTTCAAACATTATTTCAGCTAAATATTCTCTGTTCTCCGGTGTGTTCAGAGGAGGTTCTGTCTGATTGGGTGAAATAAACAAACAGGAATATATTGAGAACAGATACATTAATACAATAAAGTGTGATTAAATAATTCCTAATGAAGTGATAATATGAAACACCTGCATGCTATGAACCCGGTAGCAAATTATGTCGGGCAGTAAAAACGTGTAAAATCATGTTACGATTAACGTTTATAACGATTACATTCACAAACTGATTAAAGATCGCTAAGTTAAAGATCTTTTCATTAAATATATTTCATTCACACAACTGAGCAGTTGAAGGACTTGCCCACCAGTGGCAGTCTGGTCAGCAGGCCAAGATCATGAGCTCTGAGCTCCCACTATAGTTACTCAAATAATTATTTTGAGCAAAAAAGCATTTCACAAAAAGTCAGATCTTCACCAGCAGAAGACCACGACCGATTACTCTTCCCATGATGCTTCCACCACCATGCTTTACATTCTACATGCTGCTACAAAGATATAATAAAAGTACAATAATAAAAATGTTCTCTGTTTACGACATGTCTATGACCTGCAGCGTGGTTTAAATGCGAAAGCAGGAAATGCATCGTATTATCACATGCACAGCATTAACGTTTAAGCCTTAACACGTTCCACCTTAACAATCTCATGCATGTAAATGAAGGTGTGTAAATAAGTCTCACCACAAGGAAGCTGTGATCTTCTGGCTCAGCTCTGAGGTATTTAAAAATGACCTGCTCCATAAACTTCTCCTTAAGATCCCAGTCCTCAATGATACCGTGCCTGATGGGCCACTAGAACACACACACACACACACACACACACAGAAAACCATTAGTTAACATTTCTAAAATTACAGGTTTTATTAAGCGCTCTTTCCAAAAACCCTTTTACGGAGAATAAATAAATAATTTATTTTTTTGATGATTGTCTCTTATGATTTAACAGGATTTTACATCGTTCCTCGACACTATGTTGCCAAAAATATTGGAACGCCTGACTATTACATCTGTATGTGTTTTTAAACCCTCTATTGCAGATTTATAATAATAATAATCAACTTTATTTTATTAAGCGCCTATCGATCAGCCTTTAAGTCTACCACAGAGCTTACCAAGGTGCAGTGCTGCTTTTGTTTATATAGCATTACCTGGTCGGTGGCGTCACATGCCCCTGACGTTATACACATTTTTTAAATGTTATAAAGGGAATTCTCAAAGAGTTTCAGTTCTTGGAGGGAAACACCTTTAAATTTGCATTAAATATTACCACCAGATGTTTGTCTCAGTCTTCCTTCTATAAAATCTACAATTTTTACTAGATTGGGTCATGTGACTGTGGGGGTCATGTGACTGTGTGGGTCATGTGACTGTGTGGATTTGATCATTCAGTTCCAGTAGTATGAGTGAGATCAGGCACTGATGATGTAATAGTGAGGAGGTCTGGGGTTCAGTTTAAAGGGGTGGAGTCAAAATCAGGACTCTGTACAGGACATGAGAGTTCTTCTCCTCCAATCAGAACACAGCATGTCTTCATGGAGATCAGAGGGATTTGTGCACAGGGACATTGTCGTTCGACTGGAGTTTGAGTCTCACAGTTCCAGTGAATGAAGAAAGCTACAAGATGTTCTGGACAACCGTGTGCTTCTGATTGGGTGAAACATTTTAAGGAAGAATCACTTGTGTGAGGGTAATTGTAAGGTGTCCACAAACTTTTGCCCACTTAGTGTAAATAATAAATAAATAAATACTCAATGTAATGTTTAGCGTCACCTTGGTTGCGTAGTTCGGCTTGTCGATGGCTTCGTCACCGATGAAGAAATCCAGATCATCCACTCCTTTTGTGAGGCGTCTCTGAGCCTGGTCTCCAACTCCAGCTGTCTCTCTGATCGCAATACCTGTGTGTGTGTGTGTGTGTGTGTGTGTGTGTGTGTGTGTGTGTGAAAGAGAGAGAAACATCAAACAACATACAGTATTCTTACATGACGCACATCTTTAGGCTTACAGCCGAACATTTCTGTGCATCTTCTTTCAAATTTATTTCCAGGATTTCCTGGTTTGGATTTTTTCCCTTTTCTGTGTTATTTATTTATTTATTTATTTCCTCTTTTGCACTGGTTGATGACATTTACTACAATTACCACTCTTGGATTTGCCCTAATCAGTTCCTACAGGCTCCCATGCACAGATTTATCCATGTAGATGATTGTGTTTGTGGTGTCTCACTCCACGGTGGTGGTTAATATGAAGCTCAAATGAAAGTAGACACTCAGTGCTTTAAGAATCTGTAGTGTTTTTAAAGGATTAAACAAGGACAAGATATTTGTAGAAAAGTTAGGATAAAATAACACAGCGTATACTAACTTAGTAGACTGGCTCAGTGGTGAAGGTGATGGACTGCTAATTGAGAAGATCGGAATCCAGGCAATCTTTCGTTTTTATACAGATTAAAAAAGTCCCAGAAATTTGTTTCCATTAGCAGTCAGTTTTAGCCACAGTGACATCACAGAGAGCACAGAGCCAATCAGACCGTTGAAAGAAGACGAAAGCAGGTTCAGTATAGGACACACACACACACACACACACACACACGGACACAAACCCAATTTTATATTTGTGTGTACAAAAGGTCATTTATTTCACTTTAGTTGTATTCCTTTTTATCTAAGCTTTATTTTCCTTGTCTTTATTTCCTTGTTTGTGCCCAAACGTCGGAACGATACGAAACGATAACACAGCTGTAAAACTGTGCTGATTTTACACATCTGTAAAACGGCTTCAACTATAACATTTACTGCATTTAGCAGATGTTCTTATCCAGAGCGACTTACATTTCTCATTTATACAACTGAGCAATTAGGGGTTAAGGGCCATCCTCAGGGGCCCAACAGTGGTAGCTTGGTGAAGCGAACCCACAACCTTTGGGTTGGTAGTCCAACACCTTAACTATGAGCCACCACTTCCACCATGAGTTATCACTTCCCCATGGCATCATTTACTTATATATTAGACACCCGAATATCTAAACATATATCAGATATCACTCAAGTAGAGATGAGGAATCTGAATCTATTTACTGATTCGAATCCTTCTGAGTCACTCAGTCTTTTTATGTCCTTTGGGTCATTTCAGCCACGGTATTCCACTAGAGGGCACTCAACAAATCCTTGGAATCCACCAAATCCTTGGACTTATGATTTACTGTGTGTCCGGGATCCACTGAATCCCACAGTTTCGATGAATCAGATGTATCAGTACCCATGATTTGAAGTTTCTTATGTTTCTGACCATGAAGGAAAGTTTCTAAACAGCTAAGTCAGCTACTAGTTCCTACTAACTAACAACTAGTCAGACTGCACTGATCCAAGTAAATGAAGAGAAGGATCTGGGAATCCCAATTGGTCAAAAGAATTGGGTTATTGAACCTGGATGAATTTGCATTCAAATAAAGCTGAAGATGAAGTACAGCACTTACAGGACGGCATGATGAACTGCGGCTCGGTGTTTCCAGCGTAGCCGATCTTAGTGTAGCTGGAAGATGAGATAAGATCATGAGATAGCAGAAGTGTGAAAAGGGTCTTATTTTCTTTTAGGAAAATAACAATGATGTTTTCGTGAATTTGTTTGCAAGTTAGGAAACTGATTGATTCTTAACTGAAATTTGATAAACAGAGAAATTCTGTCGCCAGATCTTGGTATTTTCCGATTGAGATTCCTATCAAAGGTTAAGACTTCAAAATAGTTTTTTTACCTTTGTAAAGTTTGAATGAAAAATATGCACATTTGATTCATCTTAACTCGACTATTGTGACTCTCTTTACACCGGTTTTAAGCCAAGACTGGTACAACAAGCAAAGCTAGCGATTCCCGCCGGGTTCAGACACGAGCTGGTTCAGAGCGAGTGCCGACCTTGACTGAGTGCTGGCTACGGCTCCAGCACCACCCCGGCACTGGCCCCGGTACAGAACCAGCAAAATTGCTAGCCCGACGTCCTGGGTGCGTTTGTGTTGTGTTTTACTTGCTCTGTTTTACAGTCACTGTCAATCTGTGATCATGCAAACTGTGTAGCGGGAGGGGCGGCACTGATTATTAAGATGTTGCTACTAATCATATAACAACCATATGACAACTAATTGTTATACGGTTGTTATATGACTGTTATACAAGTGTTGTTATAAGCTTGTTATACAATTGTTATAAGATTGTTATATGATTGTTATAAGATTGTTATAAGATTGTT
>VCAZ01000008.1:10901488-10908988 GCA_005784505.1 Bagarius yarrelli | reverse complement strand
GCCCACCAACTATCCATCCCTTCACTGAGCCTACCCACCATTTATCCAAGCACCTATCCATCCCTTCACTGAGCCTACCAACAATTCCTTCATCCATTCAATAGGCCCACCAACTATCCATCCATTCAGTGAGCCTACCAACCATTTTTTTATCCATCTACTCCCTTACCCATCTATTCATTTATACACTAAGACTACCAATTATTCATACATCAACCAATTTGTCAGATGAGCCTACCAACCATTTATTTAAGCACCCACCCACCCATCCATCCATTTAGTCAGCTTACCAACCATCTATTTATTCATCCATCCAATGAGCCTACCAACTATTCATTTATCCATCCACCAAACCATCTATCCATTTATGCACTGAGCCTACCAACCATTCTTTTGACAACTTTTCACATTAACACCTAATTACAGTAGTTTATTGTTGTTCAGCTGTCTGTCTATCCACACAGTCTATTTAACCCTGCAACAGGAAGTATTAGGAAATATTCTCCATACAATAGAAACTGATACGCTTGTCATAAATGACTTGTTTTACCTCTCTATCTATCCATCCATCCGCTCACCTCTAGGTGATGTCATTGAGTTTCACGGAGTAGAAGGAAGCGGTAAAACAGAGATGTTGTACCGCCTCCTGAGCCGCTGCATCCTACCCACACACAGTGGAGGCCTGGAGGTAGAGGTCGTCTTTATAGACACAGACTACCACTTCGACATGCTACGTCTGGTGAGCATTTTGGAATCCCGTCTGACCTCGTCACTTTTAGACAGCGAGACGGAGGCGGCGGTGGTTCGTTCCAGCCTGAGTCGCCTCTCTGTGCTTCACTGTTCCAGCTCGGTCCAGCTCCTCCTCACTCTGCATTATCTGGAGGCAACTCTGTGCAGTCGGCCTGCCCTCTGCCTGCTCGTCATAGACAGCATCTCCGCCTTCTACTGGATAGACCGTGCTAATGGAGGTGACAGCCTGGTTCGACAGGAAGCCAACCTGCGGAAATGCACCGAGATGCTGGATAGACTCAGGAGAGACTACGGCCTTGTGATTTTGGCCACCACTCATGCGGTCATGAGGAATTATTCATCCAGTTCAACAGCGTCCGGATCATCAGAGCCATGGAAACGCAGCGCAGACTTCAACAAGCAGTATCTCTGCCGAGCCTGGCAGAAGATCCTCACACACAGACTCCTGTTCTCCAAAAGCCACCAGGCGAGTGTATCCCAGGAGCACAGACAGCTGTTTTCAGTGGCGTGTAACACTATAAGGACTAAAGGGGTTCGTCGGAGTGTGTTTTATGTCACAGAAGCTGGCGTCCAGTTTACTGAGTGAGATACACACATTCGGGGACAAAATAACAGACGCTGGTCCGAGTTTGAGCTCTGGAAGAAATACAGTTTATAAGCAATGGACTTATTTGTTGATTTTGGACCCGACCAATGGCGGAGGCTTCACTGGAGGTTTTTCTGTATAAAGACATTTAGGTAACAGTCATAGAATGAGTCTCCATTTTCAGCTGCTTTCTGTCATCAATGGTGAAAATATTAGACATTCTGATCAGAACGTTGTGAGTAGAAATCCTCTGAGATTTAAACTCATAACCTTTCTGCTTTTCCCAACAATCCGCAACCTCCAGTCATAATAAAGTCATAGTAGAGGAACATTTACAGTATTTTTGTGACAGTCTAATCCTGAGAGACGTCCTTTTAATTCGTTTAATCTACTGCGCGGTTGAGGGACTTGCTGCACATTTACATTTTACATAATTAAGTAGATGTTTTTATCCAGAGCGACTTACATTTATCCCTTTTATACAACTGAGCGATTGGGGGTTAAGGGTCTTGCTCAGGGGCCCAACAGTGGCAGCTTGGTGGTGCTGGGAATCGAACCCGGTCTTTTTCTGGTATCAGTCCAACACCTTAACCACTAAGCCACCACTTCCCGGTGACAGTGGCGCAGCTTGGTGGTACGGATTGGCGATCTTAGTTCCTGCTGTATCTCCTATACTTTTTCAGCCTGGAGCACCGCTGCTGGGCCCTTAAGCAGGACCCTCAAATGCTCAGAGTTTCGGTATTGCGATGGTAAATTTAAAACACACTGCGGCTGTGTGTGATCTATTCTCTCTGAGTCACTAAACCATAATCAACCCTTGGGAGAAACCAGGTTCAGTCGGGGGGTCAGTTCTCCTCTGAGCAGATAAACCAGCAGGTTTGCAGTAAAGATTCGGTGGTTTTGTCGGAATAAATGTCATCACTGGAAAACTGCCTTATTGTCTCCATAGTGAGTGGCGAGATGGTAGCGCAGTGGTTAAGGTGTTGGACTGCTAATCTGAGGATTGGGTGTTCGATTCCCAACACCATAAAATTGCCCTTGAGCTGGGACCTTCACCCCTAATGACTTAGTCGTATAAAGGAAATAAATGTAAGTCCCTCTGGATAGGCCAAACGCTGTAAATGTACATAGTACAGAGACAATAAGCACAACCTGAATCAAAAGAACCCCCTATTCTCATCTGAGTGACACAGGATACTGCAATTAGAAATGATGTTCCATCTCTGTTTAACTGGAAAACTCTTTATGGCAACTGCAGTCCAGATGATCCAAAATGCAGCAGCCCAAAGTTCTCCCACACCACCTGTTGCTATGGTTCCACTCCACTGGCTGCGGTTCAACATACTGATGCATGCGTACAAATACAAAAACGGAACAGCGCATTCTTACCTACGGGCTGTTTTTACTTCACACACTGCACCACACTGCCTCAGATCCACCAGCACCGCATAACCGGTCCCACCATCCCTCAGGATCCAACAGGATAGATCTGCCCAAGACATTTCTCTGTTCTGGAACCGACGGGGTGGAATCCACATCCCATCAATGTCGGAAACAGCCGAGTCACTGATTGATTGTCTTTAGTATACGGGTAAAGACCTACATCTTTCCCGAAGATCTAGCAATGATAGTTCATTTAAAAACCTGTTACGCTATTTAACATTAACGTTTTTCCCAACGGTTTTAGGGTTATGTGTTATTTAGTTTCTAATCTAGGGAACTAGAACTGCTCTATTTATTGATGGTAATGTAAATGTAAATCTCCATGGTTTTAGCTAGTTCCACCCCAGCAGTGCCTGGTAGCACTTCAATCACTACACATAACCCAACAGAAAGCATTCAAACCTCCAACAAATGGATGAACATCATAAAACTTACCAAAAAGGGGAAGTAAGTAAATATCTGAGTCCAGGTCTGGCCACTCATCTCTCAGCAGTGACCTTCCAAATCCAGCAGATGTTGAAGAATTCATCCTTATTCATCTCATGATCATTTTAGAGCCCCTCAATCAGCAGCTCTTTAATCCACAACACAGACCCCATTGAGTTAGCATTACTAGTCCACTGCACTTGGAATGGTTGTTCTTATGGTCCAATAAGTAACAGGGTTAGGGTTCTTCGTGGAGAAGTAATGAACATTCGAGTGAACACTCTGGTGTAGGAATTAATCGCGTCTGATTCATAAAATTGTCATCTGGTGGTGGAAACCGGATCACACCCAGTACTACCCGGTTTCCATGTTTGCAGCCTGCCCTAATTCTACAAAGGGGTGTGTCCAAGCTGTTGTCTGGCTGTGAATATGAGAGGAACTTGCAGGGAACTGGCAGGTAATAATTAAGCAGGTACACCTGTCTCTTGGTTAGGAGGAAATAGTATAGAAATATTATGGAAAAGTTATCTTTTCTAAAAAAAAAACTGCCTCCCGTGACCTCCCATGACCCCAATGCACTTCACCCGGGTTCTTCAGAAAACCTAGGTTCCAAGCTCAGGGGGAAATGAGGCTTTGTGTACATGCCATAAATTGGCATTATAGCTGAAAACACAATAAAAGCAGTTTTGATGCTAGAAGTGAGCGATTACAGCAGGCGTGTGTTTTGCAATCATTTGCTTTTGTGCTGAAATTGTGACATTTCAGAAAAAGCAAAAAGATTGCAAAAGACCTGCTCTAAATCCAATTATGGGTGTTCTTGCCCCAGATTAGCTATAAGCGGTAATATAGTGCCTTTCCACCCAGGTGTTTCCCACCACACCCTTAATCTCTTAATCATGCAGAACATCAGCGTGGTGTTCCTAAGGGATTATGATATAAACTATATCCATCAGAAAAGGAAACCAAATATATAATACTTTATATACAAACTTCTCTCCATCCATCCATCCATCCATCCATCCATCATCTATACCCGCCTAATTACAGGTATTTAATAGAGTCCATTCCAGCTGTCAGTGGGAGAAACACAGGGCAAAAAAGCAGCATGGCTCTGGGGCCGGTTTGGAATGAGGATCTGGGCCCCGGATTTTTTTCAGTGAAAAAGCACAGCCCAGTTCCTGATTGGACTCGGTGTCAGGCACCGGACAGTTGCAGGACTCGAGCAGTCCTCAGGTCTGTCTGAAGCTGGTGGGCTCTTCATGTTTCCAGTATTGATCTTTGGTCTGATATCACAGTTCTGTTTACGGTGTAGTTGATAGTTTAGTGTGTTGGTCTAACTGACTTCTCTAATTACTAATACACACAATCCTTCAAACTCTGTTACACCCAGATCAGATTCTGCCTCTGTCCGAAATCGCATACTTCCATAACAGTGGTGCGCAGTCAGTGGGGCGCAGTCAGTGGGGCTTCAGTGGCGCCAGTCAGTGGGCGCGCAGCAGTCAGTGGGGCGCAGTCAGTGGTGTGCAGTCAGTGTTGGTCAGTCAGTGGGGCGCAGTCAGTGGGTGCGCAGTCAGTGGTGGTGCAGTTCAGTGGTGCAGTCAGTCATCAGTGGTGCGCAGTCAGTGGTGTGGCAGTCAGTCCAGTGGTGCACAGTCAGGGTGTGCATCAATGTGGTGCAGTCGTGGTGGTGCAGTCAGTGGTGCGCAGTCAGTGGGGCGCAGTCAGTGGTGTGCAGTCAGTGTTGGTCAGTCAGTGGTGCGCAGTCAGTGGTGTGCAGTCAGTGGTGTGCAGTCAGTCAGTGGTTTGCAGTCAGTCAGTGGTGCTCAGTGCAGTGTCAGTCAGGGGTGCGAGGGTCAGTCATGTGGTGTGCAGTCAGTCAGTGGTGTGCAGTCAGTCGTGGGCGCAGTCAGTGGTGTGCAGTCAGTCAGTGTGCAGGTCATCCAGTGGTGTGCAGTCAGTCAGTGGTGCGCAGTCGTGTGCAGTCAGTCATGGTGTGCATCAGTCAGTGGTGCGCAGTCCCAGTGGTGTGCGTCAGTCAGTGGCTTCAGTCCCAGTCAGTCAGTCAGTGGTGCCAGTCAGTGAGTCAGTGGGCGCAGTCGTGTCCAGTGGTGTGCAGTCAGTGGTGTGCAGTCAGTAGTCAGTGGTAGAGTCAGTTGTGCGCATTGGGCGCAGTCAGTTCAGGTGTGCGGCAGTCAGTCAGTCAGTGGCAGTCAGTCAGTGGTGCAGTCTGGTGTCAGATCGGAGGGGAGTGAACAATTAACTCGGTCCCGGACAAAAATAAAAATATGTTTATTTGACACTAAGGCAGTAAGACAAGATGCTGAGACAGTAAAACACAGAGCCAATATGACACTAAGACAGTGAGACACTGAGACAATATGACACTAAGACAGTGAGACAGTGAGACATTGAGGTACTGAGACAATATGACACTGAGACAGTGAAAAAGTAAGACAAAAGACATTGAGGTCCTGAGCCAAATTACACTAAGACAGTGAAACATTTAAAAACGAAGACAGTAAGACATTTTAATATCATGGACAGGTGTCCCAATACTTTGGTGTATTCAATGCTCGACAGACAAACATTCAGCGCTGCTTTACGTGTGGTCATTTCCTGCAGGTGGTGTGTGTAGATTTCTGCGGATTCTCGGTCTGTGTTTATAGGAAGACGATAAAGATCATTTTATATCCGGTTCAATAATAAATCATATTAAAATGTCTGTGATTATAAACCTGAATAAACGTGTGGTTATTAATGTGTGATAATTACATCAGCCTGCAGACTTTAGTGTTAAATGTGAGCTGATTACAGACTGTGTGTGTGTTTTCATTCATCTCACTGATGAAACACAACCAGCGACCTCACACACACACACACACACACACACACACACAAAAGAGTTTTTCATGTTAATTATCCCGACACTGAAGATGGTATTAACCTGGGATTATAAAATAAAGGGCTTATTAAAGGTGATGGATGATAGTGAGGAGTGGTGGAGTGGTGGAGTGGTGGAGTGGGCTAGGTGCAGAGAGGGGGGGGTGATAAAGAGAAAAGAGAGAGAAAGGAAAAAGAAGAGGGAGGACAAACAGACAATGGGAGAAATAAGGAAAAGAGAGACAAGGAAAGAAAAAGGGAGAGGGACAGAAAAAAAAGAGAGACAAAAATGGGTGTAAAAAATAAGGTGGAAGACGAAAGACAAAAAAGAAGAAAAGACAGAGAGAAAGTGGGAAAAGGTTTGTGTAAAAGAAAAAAGTGGGGGAGTGGAATGGAAGTGACAAATAGAGAGATTGACAGATCAAGGAAGAGAGAGAAAGGGAGAAAGAGAGAGACAATAAAAGCTAAGCACAAAGAAAAGAAGAGAAAGGGGGCAACAAACTGGGTATGTGTGGGAGAGAAAAGACAAAGACAATGAAAAAGAGAAAGGGAACAAGAAAAATGACAAAGATAAGAGGCAGAGAAAGAAGGCAAAAGATAAAAAGAAGACAAAAAGAGCGAGGGAGAAGGTGTGAGAGGGAGACGAAAGAAAGAATACTACAGGGAGAGAGAGAGAAAGAGAGAGAGAAATGATTACACTCGAACACAAGAGCAGGGAGACAATGAGACACTAGGACAATGAACAATGAAACATTAAGACATTAAGACAATAAGTCACTGAGAGATTAAGCTACAAAACACTAAGATACTGACACAGTAGGACGTAAGACAATCAGACAGTAAGACACTCAGTGAGCAACGAGACACTAGGACAATAAGACACTACAATATTTAGACACAAAAACAATAAGACTGTGAGCAATAATACAGTGACACACCAAGACAGTAAGCAATGAGACAGTAAGACACTAAGACACAAATACATTAAGACACCAGGACATTAATACACATACAATAAGACACCAAGATATTAAGACACTAGTAGAATAAGACACTAAGACACTAGTACAATAAGACACTAGTACAGTAATACACTAGTACAATAAGACACTAGGACATAAGGACATTAAAACACTAGTACAATAAGACACTAGTACAGTAATACACTAGTACAATAAGACACTAGTACAGTAAGAAAGTAGGACACTGAACACACGACGTCTCTTTAAAGAGGATGAACTGAACTTTTCCTCTCCTGCTTTCAACATTCACATCATTTTCTTACTTTCTTTCCATTTTTTTGACAGAATTTGGCAGACAATTCAGACAGTCAATGACAGACTTCATCCAGAGCGACTTACAGTATTCCCTGTTAGACAACTGAGCAATTGGGGGTTAAGGGCCTTAATCAGGGG
>VCAZ01000008.1:10871488-10896488 GCA_005784505.1 Bagarius yarrelli | reverse complement strand
AAAAACATGATTAAAGACAATGTTAGCGTAAGCTAAATTTAACTGTAGGCAAAAAATGGCTAATTTGGAGCGAATGTTCCTGGTTACAGGTTTAAATTCGGTCCATGAGCCTCTGGAGACTGGAGACTGGAGACTGGGATCAGTGTAAGAGCGTTTATCAGTTCGAGTCCGTTCAGTTTTCTCAGGTCCTGCTGCCTTTAACAAGATCTTACGGGTTTCTTTGGACTCAAATTTACAGCGTTTAGCAGACAGTTCTTGTCCTGTGAGACATCAAAAAGTGCTTTGAGTCTCATCACTGAACAGATCGACACTGAGACAATAAATCACACATCAGTGTAACAACCACAACAAACTGCTGAAAGAGCAGCGTGGGATTATTTTACTAAATGTCCAGTGCAGGTATTTAAGAAAGAGGCGGTTTAAATGGTCTCCTGAGGACAGTTGGTGTCTCTGCTGTTCTGACATTGATAGGAAATTCATTCCACCATCTTGGTGCCAGAACAGAGTAAAGTCCTGAGGCAGACCGCCCGTGTGTCCTCGGGGTTGGTGGAAGGTGTCGAGCGGTACCTGTGGATCTGAGGGAGTGCAGTGTGGTGCTGAGTGAGGAGTGCTTGGAGGTAAAAAGGTGCTGCTCCGGTTTTGGCTTTGTAGGAGAACATCAGTGTTCTGAATCTAATGCATGGAGCTACTGGGAGCTAATGGAGGAAGCGCAGCAGTGGAGTGGTGTACTGGTGGGATGGGGTGTGGAAAACTTTGGTAGGTTAAAAACACATGCAGCTTTTTATACAGTGGTGTGTGTGTGTGTGTGCTACAGCTATGCAAAGTAGAATTTGCGTATTCAGTTTGAGAGGCCATGTTGATCAGCTCTCTCAGGTGACGTATTTAAGAAGACCAGAAGATGGAAAAAAACGGAAAAAAGATGAGAAAAGCTATGAAACCCGTGCGTTTAAAGGAGTTGACCTTTAGTAACCCTCTGTATTTAACCCCAGGAAAGTTTCATGTCTGGACTGGCTGCCATGTTTGTTTTGCTTCTTTACGTCTGTGTGTTGTTCAGTCTTTATTTCAACCCCTTTATTTCTAATGTTTAATTTCCTGTTGATGAGGCGGAGGAGTGGGATGAAGGTGAAGATGTAGCAGTAAAGCGCACTCTAGTCTGTGCAACAGCGCTAAAGAAATGCATTAAACACTAGAGCTTTTCCTCTACTCGTCCTCATAATACAGCGCTGGTGTTCTGTGTGTGTGTGTGTGTGTGTGTGTGTGTGTGTGTGTGTGTGTGAGTGAGTGAGTGAAAAAGCTATGCAAAGTAGACAGCTGGATTAGTGTCAGCCAAAAATTGGCTGTCAGCCAGGGATTTGGGTGGGAGTGGGTGACGGCTAGAACCTGGTTAGGTTCTGTTAGACGGCTAGAACCTGGTTAGGTTCTGTTAGACGGCTAGAACCTGGTTAGGTTCTGTTAGACGGCTAGAACCTGGTTAGGTTCTGTTAGACGGCTAGAACCTGGTTAGGTTCTGTTAGACGGCTAAGACGTGCTAGAACCCTGGTTAGGTTCTGTTTAGACGGCTAGAACCTTAGGGTTAGGTTCTGTTAGACGGCTAGAACCTGGTTAGGTTCTGTTAGACGGCTAGAACCTGGTTAGGTTCTGTTAGACGGCTAGAACCTGGTTAGGTTCTGTTAGACGGCTAGAACCTGGTTATGGTCAGTTTGAATTAGTTCAGGTCAGCTGGTAGGGTTGGCTTTCTTTCCACACCTAACAAGTGAAGTCCAGCGTATTCAGTCGTTCTTCGGCAGGAGATTAGTGTTTCCTGATGATTGCCTGTGTGTTCTCTTTAGATCGGACAGTGGAGGAATCTGACTCTTCAGCTTCAGGAGTGTATAGCATTAAAGAGGGTGAGGATCATCTGAATAATGATTTTGATGGTTGTGAGGTTAATGACTACCATCTATTATTATTTTTTCTAACATTTCCACCATAGTTATGATGATGATTTCGATGGTGGTGATGAAAGGTAATGGGGTGATTACGCATGGGAAGAGAAAGTAAGGGTGATAAGTGTGTAAATTGTGTAAATGATAGTAGTGAGTGTGGTGGTGATGATGGGAAAGGTGGCAGCTCAGTGGTTAAAGTGCTGGACTACCAACTGGAAAAATTGTGGGTTTGATTTCCAGCACCACCAAGGCTCCCGATTACTCCGTTCTTTAATGTAAATGTAACACAGGGGTGAGGGTGAGGGTGAGGGTGAGGGTGAGAATAAGGTTGGATGTTGCCATTTTAGAAGCCAAGAGAAACTGCCTTATTGCCTCCAGGTGATGGGGGCGACGTTGAGCTCGGAATAACAAAGAACAGACGTATGTTAGTGTAGATGCCATTCGGCTTGTGATAAACAAATAGAGTGTGTGTTATTGGGGGTGTTTCTGGTTCCATCTATAAAGATAACAAAGATTGTACTTATAGAAAGCAACGTTTCGCTGTCCTCCCGCTGCTACACTGTTAGCTAACAAAGCTAACCCTGTTACACATCGGTGGACGGCCGGGATTCCTGTGATTGAACAAACCATTTTACTATCCAATCAGTGTCCTTATCAGACCTGAAACATCCAAACACACGTTCACTAAACTGCCAAAACTCCTCTAAAGAGTCCCGACGCGGATATTTATACGAGGATAAACTTTCATAAACAAACAGTTCTTGGAGGTAAACGCGATACAAAACAAACAAAATGGCTGCTGGCTTTGTCGTGTGTCCTGCGTTTTCAAACATGGCGTTTAGACGCTGTTTTCACAATAAATGTAGAGATTCCTTACCCCAAACACAGCTTTTAGGACTAGTGCCAATATCGTGTTGCTTATTTTAGTAAATTGTCTTTTTTTAAGGCTAAATTATTCATAGTTTTTTTGTTAAACTATACTTTAAAACGTAATTAATAACCTTCTAACTTTGTGGTTTGTCATTGTTGAATTACTCATTTAAAGCTGCAACTTTAACTATATATATATATATATATATATCCAATTATATATCATCACGTTACCAATTATGTATATATATATTATGTTAACCATATTTTATATATAATATCAATAAAATGTTATCAATCAGTGATATTACATTTTTGCCATACCGCCCGGCTCTATTATATTAGTATGTTTTTTTATTCTCCATGTTTTGGATAAACTCCCGGCGTTACTTTCAGTCTCACATGCAGCGTCTTCAGGACTTTATTATATTTAAATTCCTGACAGACGCTCTTTAGATTTTTTTTGGGTAACACAGGATAAATTTTAGTAGCCTGAAATGAATAAAAAAAACAATATTTTTAATATAAAACAGTCAAAATATCCATTAAAAACATTAACACAATATATACACAATATATACACAATAACCTGATTAGCAGTTAAATTTACACTCAACAGTAAAGTGAGATTTGTTAAAGTTGATGGGTTAAACTGAGCTGCAGTGTTGAAGCACGGATTAATTCTAGATCCAGATGTTCGGTTTCCTCTGCAGGTGTATTATAGAGGGGGGGGGGTAATGTTTTATATTTTTAATAATTAAACTAAATAGTCTAATGTTTATCTTGTTTACTCGACGGCTTGTTATTTTTGTGCATTAACAGTACCGCCCTGTTCTCCGTAACACACACACCGGCGTTCCACCCTGACAAACACACACAGGTGAACACACTCCAGCCGACGATGTACAGTTTAAAATAATTGTACAGTTATTATGCTGACTGCTGTCATTAAAAGACACAAACGAACTCCATGATTCATCAGTGTGTTTGTGTCTGTCGGTGGCCGTCACTCTCCTGAAGAGGACCCTAGGGAAAACAGTGAAATGTTTTATCTATAATTGCACCTACAGAAAGAAACAAAAACATTTCAGAAGAGTTGTCAATGAAAGCAAACGTGACTATTATTGGCTCTATTATGCCGGGTTCGATTCCGGCTCGGGTCACGTTTTTGGTCCCACCCCACCCTCTCTCTCTCTCTCTCTCTCTCTCTCTCTACCTCCGCCATCTCTGTCTGTCCTGTACATAAAGGGGGAAAGAAAGACTTATTACACAGTTTTTATTTTTATTCTCTTTTGATGGGCTGTTTGTCACCTGCAGTATCGATACTCAGGTGTTACATTCTGGTATCGGATCAAAGCCAAAATGGTGGTATCGATTTATCCCTAACATCCTATTCCAGATTTTTACAATTCTCTCCATCTTTCTGTGTGAGATTTCACTCGTCATGTGATGATGGTAATGACTTATTGGTCTGCTACAGATCCGAGCACTCAGTACTGCTGCCATCAGGGACTGAAAGTGAAAGTAAAAACTGAGCCCGAGTTTAAACACCATTTTAACAGCTACAGTATTTGGCAGACGTTCTCATCCGGAGCCACTTACGTTTATCTCTTTTATTTTAATACAACTGAGCAATTGGCGGTTAACGGTCTTGCTCAGGGGCCCAACAGTGGTGGCTTGGTGGTGCTGGGAATCGAACCCTGGTCTTTCTGGTATCATTCCAACACCTTAACCACCAAGCCTCCACATCAGGCTCCCCGATGTCTGAAAGGTATATACAATAAAATTACCCAACTCTGTTTTTCTGAGAAAATGCAATAGCATTGGAATGTAGTTTCCTCCCAATACGATACATTTTGGTAGCCCAACTGAAAGACACAATAATCGCGGGACGTCGAGTTACATTGCGAGCCTTGGTCTTGTTCAGGCTCACGTACGCTGCACGCCAGTTAGCCACACCCACTGATTTCCATGTTGAGGTGTAAACAGAATGTAAACTCCATATATAGACGGGTAACGGTGGATATCTCCTGTGAGCGCTCAGCTCTCCGGGTAGGGATGACTGTAAGGAAGCTGTAAATTCTGATGGTGGTGTTGTTGAGGGTGTGTTTTTGCATAAACATTCTCAGATGTTCTCCAAACGGTTCCAGTCATTAGTGGTGTAAATCAGGTGTGTTAAATGAGCTGAAGACTTAAACTACTGTACTGACAATCTTCTGCCCTTTTCACCAGCTTCACTCTTTAACTGTGCTCCAGATTCATTACAGACACAAACTCCCCCAAGTTCAGAAGCCTCGTCCTCAGATTCAGTTAACAAATGTTTTTGGATGTAAAGTTTTGATATACTTGCCAGTTCAGATGTTTCTCCTGAGGGTCACCCAGGTCTTAGTGCCAGTTGTGTCAGTGTAGGGAAATAAATGCTCTCACTCGCCAAACCGGAAATACCTTTTAATTTATATAATAAGGTAAAAATGCTTTGATTAACCTACTGTACAAAATCTGCCATAAGCATAATAAAAACCCCAAACAGTTCTTCAAGACTGCACATTAAATATACACATGCTAATTTCACCAGGTCCTCCGTTCACGAAGGCTGTGTCAGGTCCTTTTCCAGCACTACACCATGCCGACTATCCCAACATCTCTCTCTCTCTCTCTCTCTCTCTCTCTCTCTCTCTCTCTCTCTCTGTCTCTCTCTTTATGAGATGATTATTCCAGGTTTGAAAACAGCCCCAATTAACTTGTTAGCAAGCATCACCAGCAGTCATGTGACTCAAGTCAGCATAGGTGATTCGGTTCTTTTTACAGCTGTCGTTGAGGATAGAAGCACTATAGATGACTGATACTAATACTTTTCACTTCCTGTTTGCTTTAGTAGCGCGCATTTCTCAGCTAGTCTCATCCAGCGTAACGCTAAAATGTCCCGAGCGCAACTATTAATGCAAATTCAACCAATCCCAGTGCTTCCTGCTCCTCACTGGGACTTTATCCTATCCAATCCCAGTGCTTCCTGCTCCTCACTGGGACTTTATCCTATCCAATCCCAGTGCTTCCTGCTCCTCACTGGGACTTTATCCTATCCAATCCCAGTGCTTCCTGCTCCTCACTGGGACTTTATCCAATCCAATCCCAGTGCTTCCTGCTCCTCACTGGGACTTTATCCAATCCAGTTTATCCCAGTCCCTTCCCGCTCCTCACTGGGACTTTATCCTATCCAATCCCAGTGCTTCCTGCTCCTCACTGGGACTTTATCCTATCCAATCCCAGTGCTTCCTGCTCCTCACTGGGACTTTATCCAATCCCAGTGCTTTCCCTCCCTCAACCGGACTTTATCCAATCCCAGTTGCTTTCCTGCTCCTCACCGGGACTTTAATCCAATCCCAGTGCTTCCTGCTCCTCACTGGGACTTTATCCTATCCAATCCCAGTGCTTCCTGCTCCTCACTGGGACTTTATCCTATCCAATCCCAGTGCTTCCTGCTCCTCACTGGGACTTTATCCTATCCAATCCCAGTGCTTCCTGCTCCTCACTGGGACTTTATCCTATCCAATCCCAGTGCTTCCTGCTCCTCACTGGGACTTTATCCAATCCCAGTCACTTTATTTTCTTGGTTGACCAATTGTTGTAAAGCCCCGCCCAGAACCTAATGAGTGCAGCCGAATGCATTTTACTTAATCTTGCAATTTTATTGCAACAGAACATCTAAACAAATCGTGTTGCGCTTGAAAGAACAATCACAAAAAGAGTCGTAAAGTTCTGGAAGGAAGAAATGTAATGATGGTAATAAGATGTAAATGTCGTCTGAAACCTAAAGGTTATTTACATGCAGCTCAGTGAGCTTTGAGAGTGGAGAATTCTGGGTAATTCTAGTGGACGAGAGCTTGAACAAAAAGAAACGCTGAACAGAAGAGCAGGAATACTAAACTGAAAGCTGCGTCTCCTGTAATTCCTCCTGTCATTTTCTTTTCGAGTTTTAGAAAGTTCCAGTGGAAGCCGGTAGTTTTAATTGCGGCGCTGGTGTGACGTGTGGAATGTTAAGTCTCTTAGCTGTGCTTTAAACTCAGTCAGGCTCCCCTGCTTTATTTATCCAGCGCCTGACCTTTTAGCTGGGAATTAAACCCAGAAACCGCTGACCTTGTGCTTTTGGCAAACACACACACTCCTGTGGCAGCCGTGGTTTGGCTCCGAGTGTTAATGCAGAAGTTTACACAGGCCAGGGTTCACTGATAGCACTGTAAAACTCCCAGACACAACACACACACACACACACACACACACACACTATTTATTCCAGCCCAACCAGGGGAATACAAGCAGCATCATCTTCTGTTTTTTCTAATATTCTCCAGCGTCGTAAAGTCATGTGACACACGGCACACGGTGTTTATTTCCAGATGTTTCTGTGCTATGATTAAAGATTAAACCTACAGGTAGAGGAACGGAAGAACAGAAATACCGTACTGCACTTTTCCCAAACCGTTTCTACACAACATGTGACGAATATTCACACTACACGGCTCCTAACCCCGGATTATACCTCTCTGTATGCCTTTTACCCCCCCTGGGGTAGAGCACCGGTTAACACCTGTAATGAAGAAGTGGTTTGATGAGATGTTTTTTTCCCTCAAGGTTTTAAAGTCTGTTTTGAATCAGAAGCAACACGATTTTTTCTGCGTTTAACTCCACATCATGTAAATATAGCCGGGGTGCCAATACTTTAAAAACTAAAACTAAAGAGGTGTAAATATAAACATCTATATAACAGAAGGGTGCCAGTACTTTAAAGTGCAAATGAAGAGAAATAAACACCTGCAACTAACTCTAGTCGGGGGTGCCAATACTTTTAAATAAATACGCCATAAAGGAATCGGCCAAAAAATCCGCTGGGGTGAAAGTGTGTTGTTGGAAATACTGAGGAATAAAGGTTTAATGGGGGGGTGCCAATACTTTTTACTGAATATGTAGTGAAGATCAGGGAAATACAGGCATGGGTGTGTGGGTGTGGGGTGGGGGTTGGTGTATGGGTGGGGGTATGGGTGGGTGGTGGTGGGTGTGGGGGTGGGTAATGGGTGTGTGTATGGGGGTGTATGGTGTGTGGTTGGGTGTATGGGTGGGTATGGGTGTGTGTGGGTGGGTGGGGTGGGTATGGGTGGGTATGGGTGGTATGGGTGTGTGGGTGGTGTGTGGGTGGGTATGGTTGGTGTGGTGGGGTGGGTATGGGTGGTATGGGTGTGTGGGTGGGTGTATGGGTGGGTATGTATGGGTGTATGTAATGGGGTTACTGGGTACTGCATAATAAACTTTCAATCGTAATCATTTTAAATTCCATGTATACTGTGACATGTAAATAAGTGGGCGTGGCTAACTCGCATGCAGAGTGCCTAAACCGGAGTAAGACCAGGGTTTTGCATAATCACTAGCCCGATGTCCCCCGGGGGCCCCAGTCTTCCAGTCGGGCTACCAAAATAGTATCTCGCAGGGATAAAAAACATTTCAGTGTGTCATATCTTTCTCTTGATTTTGGGCTACCAAAACACTGAAGCGTGCCTGTTCAAAGGTCTACCAGGCATTAAGTTTTGCGAGCCCTGAAAACACTGCCTGTGAGACTGAGGGGAAACGTAGAGAACCAAAAACTAACCAATGAGGATTTTTAAGTGTTTCCTTATTTATAAGGAGTGTTTTTTCCTGTTGTTTAATTTAGTTCATTTTATTTTATACCCGTGATGTTAATAATAGTTTTTGTCCACATGACTGTAAATTGGTGACCAGATTCATTGGTTGTTTTAGTAAAGTTAATCCAAGTTTATATTTTAATTACTTTATCAAAAACCAACAAAATCCAACACATGAAAATTGTCGAACAGTGAAACACTGAACCTCACTGACGTCCCCGTGGACGTCTTTCTAACAGTTTTAACATCTCCTCACATTCAGCTGTTCCTCAGACCTGTCTGTGCCGTCAGATAAACTGTATGCTAACCAGCGCAGCGGCTAATCTAACACTTGATCTGATTAATCTAATTCTGTGCTAGTTTTAGAATCCAAATCTTCTGACCAATCGTATGGTTTCTATAGTTACTGTAATTGTTCTAAGAGAACTCTCCACATGAAAAAGAGTCCAAGTGTCCTGAAATGCTCAGCGTTGCACAATGTCTTTATTTACACTGAAAACAGGAAGTAAGGGCGGGGCATATTGTGGGGCTCCTCCTACTTTTAACATTGGCTTTCAGGAGAAGACACGTTTCCAGTTGTGCATGCTAAACTTGATAGCAGCAACGTGAGCAATTTGGGGGCGTGGCTAGAGGTTCTAGAGCACATTTGATTTGAATAAATAATTGAATTATAGAATGATGTCAATAAATTTGAGCAAATTTAGTCATTGTTCTGGGACATGTAAAGAAAAATACATTTTTGTTCTCATGGGGTTTTCGTTTATTTATACTTGTTACAATAAAGTTTTCTGTAAGGAATTGTTTATAGGAGGTTTGGAAGTATTGCACTTTTTATATTTATATATTATATATATATATATATATATATATATATATATATATATATATATATATATATATATATATATATATTAATATATATTTGGTATCATCTGATTTTCGTGATTTATGTCGATCATCTGAGACAGTAATCTCCTGAAGGTGAGCCTTTGTATTTATCTCTGAGGATAAGCATCTGTTAGCATCAACTCATCTGCTGTGCTTAGTTGAGTTTTAGTACAGTGGGGATGTTGTAATTACCCTCAGGGTTAAATGAATCATTCAGTCACCAGGCAGCCCAGTTTGACGAGCTAGTTAGATTTCTGGTATTTGGCTCTTGGTTTGATGATCAAAAAATTAGCAAAATTACATCCTTATAAAGTTTTGCAGGTTTTTGAATTTTGCTTAGGCCAGAAATTTATTGGAATTGATTGGCAAATTAGGTCTGGATGGTCGGCGGGTTGGATGGTCAGATAAACAGTTTGATAGACAGTCATGGCTTGGTAACTCATGGTCCCTAAGCTACTTAGTTCTGCTTGTTTTCCAGCTCCCCCCTGACCCACCCACTGCCCACTCATTTTTAATTAAACGGAGGCTGGAAGATGCTATTTCAGATGAGGGTGGACTGGGGGAAGGTCAGTAATCAGCAGTGGGTCGAGCAGAGAGACAACTGGAAAACAACAGAAAAAAAGTAAATTATGAAAAAATGATTACTCAGCCCTGTGGGTGGTCAGATGGCCGATTGAATAGTCGGTTGGTTGGATTGATTGATTGTCTGTTGATTGGTCAGGTAGATGGCTATTGGGATAGTCCTCTGGGTAGCCAGTTGGGTGGATGGATGGTCAGTGGGATGGATGAATTTTGAGTTGGTCAGATTGGTAGACGGTCAGTCAGATGTATGGTTGGATGAAAGAATGGTCGACTGGTTGGGTAGGCTGTTGGTCAGTTGGGTCGATGAACAGATTGTTGGTCGGTCAGATAGATGTATAGTTGGATAAATGAATGGTCGACTGGTTGGACAGACTGTGGGATAGGTAGTTGAATCATTAGGCGGTTGGATAGATCAATACTCAATCGGTCAGATGAATATATGGTCGATTGATTGGATCGACAGAAGGATAGTCGTTTTGTTGGATAGATTCCTGGTCAGTCGGTTGGACAGTCAGTTAGACAGATAGAGGCTTGGTTCAATGTATGGATCAACAGTCGGTGAGATGTGAATGGTTAGTTGTGTAGGTGGATAGATGGATAGATCAGGAAATGGCTGGTCAGGCTTTCAGATGGATGATCGTTGGATGGATAGATTGTTCGGTCAGATAAATGGATACTTTGTTAGATTGATGGATGGTCATCCAGATGGATAAATGGGCGCTCATGAATTGAGGGTCGTTTGGTCTGATTAATGGATGCATGTTTGGACGGTCAGGTAGATGGATTTTTAGCAACTCCGCAGCAACTCGGATAAGTGCTGCAGGAAGATCCAGGCATGAATGACTCACCCCCACAACACTTCTCTGTCCTGATTGGTTAGAAACTTACAAACCCCTCCAGTGAGAGAAGAGAGAGATTCACTGTGTGGGGGAAAGATAAAATAATTTGGCGCACACAGAAGAGAGGGAGACGGAGGTAGGGGGAGGGAGAAAGAGAGACACAGACACAGAGAGTGAGAGTGTGAGTGAGTGTGTGAACTGGACACACAGGAGGAAAAGAGAGATGTGCATGTTTATCTTTCTGGGTGAGAGATAAACGAGGAGTGAGACTGAGCGAACAAGACACAAGCACAGAGAAGAGAGAGGGATGTGGGGGTGGTGAGAGAGAAAGACATGAACACAGAGAGAGAGAAAGACAGGGACACCGATAGGTAAGGTAAGATAAAATAATGACTCGTTGCCACCACTGCCCACAAAAAATGGACACCTCAGAAAAGGGACTGGGAGAAAGAGAACATAAGTGGGCAGCTGGGTAAACCAAGTTAGGTGGACAGAGTGATACTGACAAAGTGGGACAGAGACAGATAAACAGAGTTGGAGAAAAAGACGGAGTGTAAGAGAGAGAGAGAGGGAGAGAGACTGATTGATGAAGAGGGGGGACGGACGGACTGAGCGAGAGGAAGGGAGACTGACTGAGAGGAAGAGAGGGACTGACTGACTATCAGAACAAGAGACAGACTGACTGACTGACAGACAGAGATAGAGAGAATAGAAAGAGGGCGAGATGGATGGACGTTATGATGGAGAAAGAGTGAGACGGACAGACGAAACGTAGGGAGAGGGCGACATAGACGAAGCAAAGGATAGACAGCCGAGCGGAGGAAATGTTTGAGAGAGAGATGACAAGGGGGAAGAGCAACAGTCAGGCAGTGCAGTGAGGGAGGGAGGGAGGAGGTAGGGAGGGAGGGAGGGAGGGAGGGAGGGAGGGAGGGAGGGAGTGAGGGAGGGATGAGGACAAGAAGAGAAGGGTTGGAGAGAGCGCCGGGGGGGGGGCATGGTGAGAGAAATCTTAAATTTGTTTGGAGTTTTTGAAGATAAAGACTGAGAAGAGCTAAAGAAACACACTGACAGTTAACAATCCTGAAGCGCTTGTGTGTGTGTGTGTGTGTGTGTGTGTGTGTGTGTGTGAAAACTAAGAGAAAAATTATCATAATAAAGATGATGTTAATTGGTAATAATGATGGTAATGTTACTCTTAGGGTTTGGTTCACTGCAGGACTTGTGAATAAACACACACACACACACACACGTGTTCTTCTCGTCATTCCTGAGGTGGGAAACGGTAGTAATTTAACGCAGTTATATGAATGTTAATGTCCACAATGTTGTTGTTTTTTCTCAGAATGTCATCAGAGGATAAGAGTGTGAATCCCTCTGAGAAAGGACCTTCTCCTCCGCAGAGCAGTCCCGGGGCCCCGCCCTCCGGAAGCCCCGCCCCCGCCAACAGGCGCATCAGAGGGCCACACCACAGGGACTCTGTAAACTCCGCCCCCACGTCCAGGCCCACACGCAAGTATGTACTACAGATCTAGTAGTACATTTTATTATTTTGTGCTGTGGCTGAGTTGCGCTTCAGTGTGTCATGTGATTTTATTGAGTCATGTGACCTTTCTGAATCATACGAAGGTGTAAATTCCATATTTGATTGTGTGTGTGTGTGTGTGTGTTGCCCTGAGTAGGGTGTGTTTGTGTGTAGCTGTCTTGGCTAAGGTGTGTATACCTGGTTTGTGTGTGTAAAGGTTTCCTGGTTAAGCTGTTAAAAGCTTCTTGAGGATATAATGTGTGTATATAATAATTTCTCCAGCCTGCTCTACTCGAACTGCTGTGAAACATCAGGAGATTAAAATAATCTGGGACGAAGCTGAAATTACAAACGGGAATTTTTATATTGTAAATATTAAAAAAACCCAAACGTTTATTTAAAACAGTTTTTGGAATTGAAACCGAACAGGAAAAGACTGAAAGGTGGATTAACACAGGACGTTTAAAGGTAAATTCAGAAGATAAAATCGCTAATAAACCTCAGATTTACCAACATTTACACAATAAATATCAAACACAAAAAGCAGGAAAAACCTGTAAAACTCTGTATAAAGAAGTTTATTATAATAAAGAATTTCTGTATATCCATAGTTATACTATAAACTCTAAACTTTAAATCTCTTTTAAATAGTATAAAATAAAAAATCGTTTATAAATTATCGGTAGCAATAACAGCAGATTCTATATTATTTTATTACTCGGACTTGATTTCAGCAAACAGCTGATGACGTGTTAATGTTCCTGATTTTTCTGAAAGTTTAAATTGGTTTTTTTTTCAGTCTGTAATTTGTATAATATTAAAGTATTTTATTATTATTCTTTACTAATTATAAATTCTGCAGCGCTTTGTGAGGGATTTGATCGGATTTGATTGGATTTTTAAAAACTGAACTTTAATCGTTAGCGGTTTAAGTAAATCATGAAGTCTACGAAACGGGAAGAAAAATAAAACGGAGGAATTTTAATTCCCTCTTTGTTCCTGGTTCCTCGCAGTGTTTCGGAATGTTCAGGAAGTGTTTTTGTGCGAGAGGAGCGCGGCGTGCCGGACTGTAGGGATTAGACCTACATGAGCTGGGAATCAGGGCCGCCAGTTTGAGATCGGGTGACGGTCGTTGAACAAACGGGGCGGCTGATGCGGGCCGGATTACGGCGTCACCTGATACACAGGTACTAATCAGGGTGGGGTGGGGTGGGCGGGTCCTGGAATCGAATTTCTGGAACCAGCAGAATTTCATTATAATAAATAAATAAATAAATAAGGTTTTCTGTGAGTAATGAAAAGTTAGAGTTAAAATAGCAATAGCAGCTAATACGGCGTTACTGCCGCTGATTGTTTTATAGTTAATCAGTAATGGATAATTGATGGAGGGAGAGGGATATGGATGGAGGGAGAGGGATATGGATGGAGGGAGAGGGATATGGATGGAGATATGGATGGAGAGAGGGAGGGATGGATGGATGAGGGATGGAGGAGAGAGAGGGAGGGATATGGATGAGAGAGCGGGGATATTGGATGGAGAGGGGAGGGAGAGGGATGGATGCGAGAGAGGAGGGATATGGATGAGAGAATGGAGGATGGAGAGAGATGGAGGGATATGGAGAGGGCTATGGATGAGAGAGATGGAGGGATATGGATGGGAGAGAGGGAGGGATGGGATGAGAGAGAGGGATATGGATGGAGAGAGGGATATGGATAGAGATGGGATGGAGGAGAGAGAGGATATGGATGGAGAGAGGGATATGGATGAGAGGGATATGGAGGAGAGAGATGGAGATGGATATGGATGGGAGAGATAGGGAGGGATATGGATGGAGAGAGATGGAGGGATATATGGATGGATGGAGGGAGATGGATGGATGATGGATGGATGGATGGAGAGATGGAGGATGAGATGGATGGATGGAGAGAGATGGATGGATGGATGGATGATGGATGATGGATGGATGGGATGGATGATGGAGAGAGAGGGATATGGATGGATGGATGGATGGATGGAGAGAGAGAGGATATGGATGGATGGATGGAATGGAGGAGAGAGGGATATGGATGGATGGATGGATGGAGAGAGAGAGGGATATGGATGGATGGATGGATGGAGAGAGAGAGAGAGGAGCGAGGGATATGGATGGAATGGATGGAGGAGAGAGAGGAGATTATGTGAATATGATGGATGAGAGAGAGAGAGGGATATGGATGGATGGATGGAGAGAGAGAGGGATATGGATGGATGGATGGAGAGAGAGGCTGGGATATGGATGATGGATTGAGAGAGAGAGCGAGGATATGGGATGGGATGGATGGAGAGAGAGAGAGAGGGAGGAGGATGGATGGATGGAGAGAGAGAGCGAAGAGAGGGATATGGATGATGGATGGAGAGAGAGAGAGAGAGAGAGAGGGAGAGAGAGAAGAGGCTATGGATGGGATGGATGAGAGGAAGAGAGAGGGATCTGGAGGATGGATGGGGAGAGCGAGTGATATGATTATGGATGAGGAGATGTATGGAGAGATGATGGATGGAGGAGAAGAGCCTGTCTAGAGGGATATGGATGGCTGGAGAGAGAGGGATATGGCTGGCCTGGAGAGAGATGATATTGATTAGAGGGAAGGGATAATGGATGGATGGAGAAGAGGATATGATGAGAGAGATAAGGAAGGAAGAGGGATGGATGGAAGAAATATATGGAAGATAGCGGGATGGATGGAAGATTATGGAGGAGCAGAGGGATGGATGGAGAGAGATATGGTAGAGAATGGATGATGAGAGAGATCTATGGAAGGCGAGAGGATGCAGGAGAGAGGGTGGAGAGAGAGAGTATGGATGAGAGAGTCTGGCTGGAGAGAGATGTATGGAAGGGAGAGGGATGGATGTAGGAGTATTATGGAAGGAGAGAGATTGAGCGAGATGGAGGAGAGGGATGGATGGAGAGAGATTCTGGAAGTAGAGAGGGATGGATGGAGAGAGATGTACGGATGAGAGAGGTATGGAAGGAGAGCTGATGTACGGAAGGAGAGAGGGAAGAGAGAGGATGGATAGAGATTTATTTGAAGGAGGAGGATGATGGAGAGCGATGTACGGAGGAGCGAGGGATGGCTGGAGAGAGATTACGAAGGAGAGAGGGATTGGATGTATAAGATGTACGAAGGAGAGGGGATGATGGAGAAGAGAATGTACGGAGAGAGGGATTGTGGATAGATGTACTGAGAGAGAGGATGGATGGAGAGAGATGTCGGGAGAGAGGGATGGATTGGAGAAGAGATGGAGGAGAGGGATGTAGGAGAGAGGAGGAGATGAGAGAGAGTGCCGTAGGAGAGAGGGATGGATGAGAGAGATGTACGGTAGAAGAGGATTGATGGAGAGAGATGTACGGTGGAGATAGGTATGGATGGAGAGAGAGTAATGGTAGGAGAAGGGATGGATGGAGATAGATGTTAGTAGGGAGAGGGGTGATGAGGAGATGTACGGTAGGAGAGAGGGATGGATGGAGAGAGATGTGGCGGTATGAGAGAGGATGGATGGAGAGAGATGTAACGGTAGAGAGAGGGATGGCTGAGAAGATGGATGAGAAGATGTATGGAAGGAGAGAGGGAGAAGGATGGAGGAGATGTTGGTAGAGAAGGGATGGATGGAGAGATGTACGGAGGAGAGAGGGATGAGGAGGAGCTGAGAGAGGTATGGAAGAGGGATGGATGGAGAGAGATGTAGGAGGAGAGAGGGATGGATGGAGAGAGATTTATGGAGAGAGATGGATGGAATGGAGAGAGAGGATGATGGAGAGATGTATGGGAGAGAGAGGGCTGGATGGAGAGAGATGTCTGTAGGAGAGAGGGATGGATGGAGAGAGATGGATGGAATGGAGAGAGATGGTGGATAGGAGATAGAGGAGAAGATGGATGAGAGAGATGTTGTTAGGAGAAGGTATGGATGGAGAGAGATGTGGAGAATATGGTGGATGGAGAAGATGTATGGATGGATATAGATAACGGAGAGAGAGGGATGGTAGAGAGGGATGGATGGAGAGAGATGTACGGTAGGAGGGATGGATGGATGGAGAGAGATGTATGGTAGGAGAGGGATGGATGGAGAGAGTGTATGGGAGAGATGAGTAGAGAGAGAGGGGATGGAGAGAGATGTTGGAAGGAGAGGGAGGAGGAGAGAGATGTATGGTAGGAGAGAGGGATGGATGGAGAGAGATGTATGGTAGGAGAGAGGGATGGATGGAGAGATGTATGGTACGGCGAGAGATGTACGGATGGAGAGAGATGTATGGAAGGGGTGATTTTTAGGAATACCCCAGTTACCCTTAAAGAACAGTGTGTGAAGGTTCAGTTTGCAGAAACTGGATAGTTTGAGGTTGGTTTCGTACCCGTGTACCGGAGTGATGTGTTTCGTACCCGTGTACCGGAGTGATGTGTTTCGTACCCGTGTACCGGAGTGATGTGTAACCTGTGTGATATTTTAAACAGCGTCTTTCGGGATGCGTTACACACTAAACGAGGGGATGGATCACATGCTGCTCTCCAATCTGCTGCATGGATTTCCTCCCCAGTATCTACTTCCCACAGCCCCCCCGACTGTATCCTCAGTTAAACTTATCAGTATGTTATAAACACGACTAAGTGCTGAAAAGGAAGATGACGATGATGTTTTTAACTGTCTCCATTTCAGACAGACCGAAACCTCCTGGCTGATTATGTCAATTATTTCTGACTCTTTGGTGAAAAGGAAAGAAATGTTGATCAGTATTGTACCTTTGCCATAATCCGGTCAAAGGTTATTGGCGTATCGTTTTTCATTACATCAGCTTTAAAACCAAGCTGTTGTTTCCTCCAGATTGGTAGCCCCTCGTTTAGTCCATGGGAAAAATCCAACACCAGCTGCTTCTGCGCTAATCCAGGTTGAGTTAGAATCGTCTGGATCTCTGATATAATTCAAATGAAGGAGCTACCAGTCCACCCAATCGATTAGGAAGGGATGGAAAACTGTATCTACAGTAACTTCAGTCCTTATTTATCCTCCATCAAATAAAAGAACTGCACTGCGGAGAACAGGAATCAACTGGAAAAGCTATGGCAAACCTTCATCCTGGAGAGGTCAAGCAGTGATGATGGCAAACCTCACCATCTCTCCAGATCATTAATAATAGATCAGATAACTGGACTAAAAGATCATTTTTAAAGCCGATCCAATTTAGGTGACACCTTTTAACCCTAAATATGTAAACCCAGAAGGCGAGGGAACCATCAAATCTGGAGACGGGGCAATTCAGAGGGGCATCACTCTGACTTTTATACCCGACAGTTATTTTACACCCGGAGATGGCGCCGATATTAGAGTTCTGTGGTGAGACTAAATAAATAAATTCTTCATCAGTATAATGATAAATCGGTGGTTCTTTTACCCCAATGAGACCCCAGAATGTTGTTCTGTTAACATTCGCTAGCGGCTCAATAACTACAACAAATAATAATGGTGACTGCGGGCAGCCTCGTCTGGTCCCTCAGGAAAAGGGAAGTTTGTCCTTTTGGTGTCCGTGTTTTACTGTATTGATGTGCTGCCATGGACATTTTAAGGGAGTTAGTTTATCCACCACATATGAAGTGTTTACAGACGGTAAAACTTTAACTAAAAGAAATCCCACACACTCGTATTACTTAACGTTAACAGTAAACATGTTACACACACGCCTTTATCTGTCTGTAAGAGAAACACGTACACTCGGTTTGTTATAACCGCACCGCCTTGTGCGTTTATAAGCCATGTATTCAGGGAGTAATGAGGCTTCAGTGCTGTGACACTAATCGTTAAGAGCCTTAACGAATAATTATTAAAGTCAAATTTATGTTCGACATTTCAGATCACCTGTTTACTGTAAACAACGCGTTGGGATGCGGCCGCTACAGACACAGAATATCTGGGAGAAATTAACTGTTTAGCGAAGACAAAAAAGCGGTTTATTGTGGAAAGTTTGGTCTGATCTAAAGAGAGTCCGAGCGTCTGATAGCTGCTGATTTAAATGATTTTGCTTACTTTAATCTGCTCAATCCCGCTGATGTCACTGCTCTAAACGATGATGTAACGGACTATAAATCAATATGAACACCCCACTACGTAATTCTCTAAATTGTTCTCATCTATGTGGTATCGTGATCTTGTCCCATCGGAGGAACGTTGCGTCGCCCCTTCGCAGTAACATTAACCCGGCAGACCCCCCCTTTATTCTAAAACGATAGAGCTTCAGGTTGGTGCATCGGGATCTGTCCACGCTTACGGTCAATATTCCACAGACTAGGATTAATACCCACCTCCTGCTTCCATTTTCCAAGTCATTTATTTTGTCTGAAGCAGTTTCGAGGGTCACCTTTATCTGCATGATCGTTCCCACTGTGTCCTCCATCCCGAATATATGCGACTCTTCCCACCTCTTCACCATGTCGTCTCCAGTGCTTTAGCTACACCTGCAAGGACTTCTAAAGTACTGCGCTCCACCCGCGGTTAGCGATACCTCGGCTATCCTGGTTATGTGCGCGGAAGCTGGTAGTTTGTTGTTTTATCCTCTGAGCCTTTGTAACCTTTTAGGCTCTTCTTTGAGTTGGGTCCAACAAAATAACGGTGATTTAAGAAAGACTAGTGGGCCGAGACGCATGGTGAGGCATGCAGGCTGCTGGTAAGGGCCACGATGCCAGACGCCTCGTGAGACACAAGGGCCCCAAGGGGTGCCGGGAGAGGCCGGGATTTGAAGGAGAGAGGAGAGACGATGGCTGCGAGAGGGAGGGGAGGATAAGAGAGAGGGGGAGGGAGGCAGAGACGGATAGAGAGTGGATGAAAGGGAAGAAAAGGGAGGTAGAGATGGATAGAGAGGGAGAGATGGATAGACGGATAGAGATGGATAGAGAGGGAGAGATGGATCGAAAGAGAATAGACAGATGGAGAGACGGATGAAGAGAGGGACTGACGGATGGAGAGAGGCAGAGATGGAGCGAGAAACGGATGGAGAGGGATAGATAGAGAGAGAGAGACGGATGGAAAGAGGGAGTTATGGCTGGAGAGATGGATGGAGAGAGGGAGAGACTGAGGGAGTGACGGATGGAGAAATTGGAGGGGGTTAATTGATTGTTTAATTAATCTAAACTTAATTGAAACTTTCTGATCAATTACAACAATTTAGCAGGAAACTGATGATGATGGTGGTGGAGGTTGATGAAGATGATGACGACGATGAAGATGTTTGATTATCTGCTCCCCCCCCCTCTGTGTTTATTACTGCTCGTGGTGTTAGCGTGTGTGTGAGTGAGTCCTCTGTAGTGTCTGGTGGTTAAACGGTTAATGTGCATGATGGGAGATGGTCCAGTGCTGGTAAAGGGGGTGTGTCCCGTCCCAGCCACTCGCTCCAGCCCGGGTTTTACGCTCCTCCCTTTCTGCTGGAACTACTTGCGCTGTCAGATCTCTAGAACTCTCCTGTAAACTGCCCCCCCTCTCTCTATGGAACTCTCTTGTAAACTGTCTCTCTCTCCACCTCTCTCTCTCACCCCCCCTCTATCTAGAACTCGACTGTAACTGTCTCTCTCTCACCCCCCCCTCTATCTAGAACTCGACTGTACACTGTCTCTCTCTCACCCCCCCTCTATCTAGAACTCGACTGTAAACTGTCTCTCTCTCACCCCCCCTCTCTAGACTCGACTTTAAAACTTCTCTCTCTCAACCCCCCCTCTATCTAGAACTCGACTGCTAAACTGTCCTCTCTCTCACCCCCCTTACTCTAGACTCGACTGTAAACTGTCTCTCTCGTCACCCCTTTGTTTCACCTCTAGCTTTCAATTCAATTCAATTCAGTTTTATTTGTATAGCGCTTTTTACAATGATGATTGTCACAAAGCAGCTTTACAATTGAAGAAATTATAAAACAGAATTAAACATAAATCAGTTTGTCCCTGATGAGCAAGCCGGGGGCGACGGTGGCAAGGAAAAACTCCCTAAGATGAGATAGGAGAGAAACCTTGAGAGGAACCAGACTCAGCAGGGAACCCATCCTCATTTGGGTGAAAACAGGTAGCAGGGATCATGAAGTTACATCGTGTGTGTGTAAAAACAACTATAATCATTAGTCCTTAGAGCAGCCGAAACGTCTTTATGGCGAAGTGGGTCGTCCTAGATCGCCCGGTGATGCCTCATCCGCTGGGCAGGTCACAGGGAAGGGACCCACAGGACGGGCCGGTGGTGGGGTCTGGATCACCGGCAGCTCCGTTGTGGCGTATGTAGCTCAACAGAGAGAGAGAGAGAGAGAGAGAGAGAGAGAGAGAGAGAGAGAGAGAGAGAGAGAGAGAGAGAGAGAGATAGAGAGAGAGAGAGAGAGTGAAAGGAAGTCAAAAAGAAGGAAACAGTTAAGTGACAATGTAATCACACGTTTTGGAGTGATTAAGTTGAATAATGTAGAGTAAAGCTGGGACTCAACTGCCGGGAGAACTAACTAGGTCAGCATAACTAAAAGGAGAACCAGATAGGGAAACACAGACATGAGGGCTCCCTGATATGTTAAGCAACCGGCCGCTCTCATCATCATCAACACAACCGTGATCAATAAGAGAGGGGAAGACAGCCATTCAACATCCAGATCACCTAATACTCAACACCCATGAGTCCCCCAGATCTGCTCCTTTATCTAAGGGGAATCAATACAAAAGGCTTGATTAAATAAATATGTTTTTAACCTGGACTTAAACACTGAGACTGTGTCTGATTCCCGAACATACATAGGGAGGTTATTCCATAGCAAAGGGGCTCTGTAAAAAGGCTCCGCCCCCTGCTGTAGTTTTTTATAATACGCGGTACCTGACAGGCAGCCTGCATCCTTTGATCGGAAGTAGGCGTGGCGGAACGTAAGACACTAGAAGTCCGCTTAAGTACTGCGGCGGCGAGACCATTTAGAGCTTTATAGGTTAGAAAGTAGTATTTTAAAATCAATGCGTGTCTCATTCTCACTGGGAGACAATGCAGTGTGTATAAGACCGGCGTGATGTGCTCGTATCTTTTAGTGTTAGTGAGGACTCTCGCTGCTGCTTGCGTTCTGGACTAGCTGAAGTTTATTAATGCACCTAGTTGAACATCCAGACAGTAAAGCGTTACAGTAGTCCAGCCTGGATGTGATAAACGCATGAACTAATTTTTCAGCATCAGTAAGCGACAAGATATTTCTTATTTTAAGCGATATTTCTGAGAATGATAAAACCATTAGCTATCCTGCTAATATTATCGACATGGGCTTCAAATGATAGAGATTGGAGTCTAAAATCACACCCAGTATCTTTTAACTGTTGCACTCGGTGAAACAGAAAGACTGTCTAGGGTTAAGGTGTGATCAGGAAGCTTACTTTTAGCTACCTGTGGTCCTAGAACCAGAACCTCCGTCTTGTCAGCGTTAAGCAAGAGGAAATTACATAACATCCAATCTCTTACATCCTTCACACATTGCTCAATTTTATTAAACTGGCCTTTCGCATCAGGCCTTTGATGAGACGTATAACTGTGTTGTCATCAGCGTAACAGTGGAAACTGATATCATGCTTACGGATTATGTTTTCCCAGAGGCAGCATGTAAAGAGAGAAAAGAAGTGGGCCTAAAACCGAGCCCTGTGGAACACCATACTTTAACACGGAGCACGCAGAATAATCACCATTTAAATCTACAAACTGGTAGCGATCGGTTAAATAGGACCGGAGCCACGCAAGAGCTGTTCCTTTAATTCCTACTGATTTTTTCTAATCTGTGAGAAGAATACTCGTGATCTATAGGGTGTCGAAAGCTGCACTAAGGGTCAAGTAATATAAGCAACGAGACACAGCCTTGGTCGGATGCCTGTAAGAGGTCATTAGCCTACTTTGACCAGTGCCGTCTCTGTGCTGTGGTGAGGCCTGAATCCTGATTGATAAAGTTCATGTATGTTATTTCTTTGTAAGTATGAGCACAGTTGTTGCGCAACTACCTTCTCTAGAATTTTAGAGACAAACGGAAGGTTAGATATCGGTCCTATAGTTTGACAGTTCATTTTGGTCAAGGTCAGGTTTTCTTAATTAAAGGTTTAATTAATCACTACTAATTTAAAAGATTTGGGAACATACCCACTGCTGAGAGAAGAGTTTTAACTATTTTCAACAGGGGTTCTGATACTGCCGGTACAATTTGCTTAAGGAAAGTGTGTTTTGGTATCGGATCTAACACACAAGTTGACGGTTTTGTGGAAGAGATGAGTGCGTGATTAGTTTTTCCTCTTCCAGAGGAGTGAAATTTTCTAAGTTCTGATCTGATGCGGTTAGTTGTTCATCAGAAATCATTCGAAAGGTCTGGGTTTTAAAACCTTAATTTTCTCTGCCTAATGTTTGCAATTTTATTATCAAAGAAGTTCATGAAATCCTCACTGCTGCACGCAGTTATGGTGCAGGTTTCTGAGGTCGTCTTATTCCTAGTTAATTTTGCGACGGTATCGAATATCGAAAGTCTAGGATTATTTTTATTATTTTTCAATAAGGTTAGAAAGATCCGTTGATCTAGTTTCCACTAAGAGCTTTTTTATATAGGAAGATAGAATTCCTCTTCCGTGCTGCCTGAAAAACCAGCAATCTAGTTCGGCGCGCCATTTTACGTTCTAGTTTACGGCGCTCTGTTTTTAAAGAGCGCGTGTGTGTTCATTATACCATGGAGCGAAGTTTCTTATCTTTAATTATTTTTCTTTTAACTGGAGCCACGTTATCTAACGTATAGCGGAATGCGGCATCTATATATTCAGTCCGCCTGCTCGAGTTCTGGTTGGATCAGACGGCGATCCAATGACAGAAGACAAGTCTGGAAGATAATTAATAAAGCTCTGAGCAGAAGTTTGAATGTAAGTGTACGTTTAAAGCGGTAGGGCGCGGCGCTAACAGATGCACTATGTAGTATGACGCATTTTTAAAATGATATAAATGGTGATCAGAATAATTTCGCACTGAGGAGTTGTTACTATATTACTTATACTTATTCCGAGAGATAGTATTAAATCTAACGTGTGACCAGCTTTATGAGTGGGTCCCATTACAACACTGATTTACTCCCTCTGAGTCGAGTAGAGACATAAATGCTCTGTTCTCAGAGGGTCGTCTGAGTTTTCAAAATGATCTATCTAGAGCTCGACTGTAAACTGTCTCTCTCTCTCTCTCACCCCCCCTCTATCTAGAACTCGACTGTAAACTGTCTCTCTCTCTCTCCCTCACCCCCCCTCTATCTAGAGCTCGACTGTAAAGCTGTCTCTCTCTCTACCTTACCCCCCTCTATCTAGAACTCTCCTGTAAACTGTCTCACTCTCTCTCTCTCTCACCTCTCCTCGCTCTCGACTCTGTCACCCCCCCCCCTCTATCTAGAACTCTCCTGTAAACTGTCTCTCTCTCTCACCCCCCACCTCTATCTAGAACTCTCGACTGTAAACTGTCTCTCTCTCTCTCCACCCTCACCCCCCCCTCCACCCCCCCTCTATCTAGAACTCGACTGTAAACTGTCTCTCTCTCTCACCCCCCTCCACTCTAATCCTCTCTCTCTCACCCCCCCTCTATCTGTCTCTCTAAACTCTCTACCCCCCTCTACTGAACTCCTCCCTGTCTCTCTCTCTTCACCCCCCTCTATCTAGAACTCGACTGTAAACTGTCTCTCTCTCTCACCCCCTCTATCTAGAACTCTTCTGTAAACTGTCTCTCTCTCTCCCACCCCCTCTATCTAGAACTCTCCTGTAAACTGTCTCTCTCTCTCTCCCCCCCTCTATCTAGACTCCACTGTCTCTCTCTCACCCCCTCTCTATAACTCTCCTGTAAAAATCTGTCCTCTCTCACCCCCCTCTAGAACTCTCCTGTAAACTTCTCTCTCTCTCACCCCCCCTAGAACTTTCCTGAACTGTAAACTGCCCCCCCCATCTACTACTCTCCTGCAAACTGCCCCCCGAGGACTCTCCTGCAAACTCTCTCTCTCTCTCTCTCTCTCTCCATCTCTCACCCCCCCAGGACTCCCTGTAAACTGTCTCTCTCGCTCTCTCTCTCTCCCTCCTCTCTCTCACCCCCCCCAGAACTCTCCTGTAAACTGTCTCTCTCCCCCTCTCTCTCTCTCTCTCTCACCCCCCCAGAACTCTCCTGTAAACTGTCTCTCTCCCCCTCTCTCTCTCACTCTCTCTCTCACCCCCCAGAACTCTCCTGTAAAACTGTCTCTCTCCCTCTCTCTCTCGCTCTCCTCTCTCTCTCTCTCTCTCTCCTCTCACCCCCCCCAGGACTCAGGAACTCTCCTGTAAACTGTCTCCCCCCCCCCCCTCTCTCTCCTCTCTCTCTCTCACCCCCCCAGGACTCAGGACTCTCCTGTAAACTGTCCCCCCCCACCCATCTCTCCCTCTCTCTCTCTCTCTCACCCCCCCAGGAACTCAGGACTCTCCTGTAAACTGTCTCTCTCTCTCTCCTCTCTCTCTCTCTCCTCCTCTCTCTCTCTCTCTCTCTCTCTTCTCTCCTCCTCTCTCAACTCCTCCGCTCCTCTCTGTAACTGTCTCTTCCTCATCCCCTCCTCCTCCCTCTCTCTCTCTCTCTCCCTCTCTCTCCTCTCTCTCTCTCTTCCTCTCTCTCTCTCTCTCGCTCTCTGTATCCTCCCCCCTCCCCCCCCCCCTCTCCACCCCCCCAGGACT
>VCAZ01000008.1:10831262-10867653 GCA_005784505.1 Bagarius yarrelli | reverse complement strand
CTATTAAAGATTCGCAGCGAATCTTAAAACGAATCGAGAATCAGTTTTTTTAAGAATGAAGAATTTAGAGTTCATAAGAGTCTTTTAGTATTCAGTGTAAACATGATGTTTTATTAATATTACACAAAAATTTTTTATTAGTGTATTTAAACAGTTGATATATTTGACTCATGCTGTTTAGTACCAAAGTGCAGTTATTACATTCATAGTTGACAGAGAGAAAGAATGAGCTGTGTTCGGATTGTACACTGCGTATTTTTTTCCAAATAATAAATTAATCAATTTAATTATTCAAACCGTCAAATCAACCAAGCGACTCATGAATCGTGAATCATTGGTTCAAGCGAGCGCAGGTGCATCATGCACTCACCTGACTGAAATATCAGCTCGATAAACACATTTATGATGCACTTATCGGTAAAGTCGTTCTGTAAAGCCACTCGAGAGGACGAGAACACAATGACAATAAAAGGTTGTGTAGAAATGTGGTGTAACCAAACAATACCCGAGTGTTACATGGTAATAACTACACACATATAAATCCATACAACATTAATATACATATCACACCTGATTCAAGTGCAATATTTCAACTTTTATTAATATTTCGGGGATTACATATAATGCATAGTGGACGTCTCACAGTGTTGTAGATCTCTGATCTCCATGAAGACATTCTGGGTTCTAGTTAAGGTGGAAGAACCCTCATGAACTGAACACCTTTGGGATGGACGGAACCCCGAATAAACCCCAGACCTCCTACCTCAACATTAGTGTCTGATCTCACTGATACTTTTATATCTGAATGATGTGGGAGGTGGTAGTCAGTGATACGGTGTGGACGATAATTTGAGTCCCAGCACCACCAAACTAACACTATTGGGCCCGAGTAAGGATAAGGACGTCTGCATGCCAAAATCAAAGTTAGTGCAGGGGTGGGCAAACTCTCCTCCAGCAAGTACTGCAACAAGTATGCAGCAGGATCTTGATTAGTTAATTCAGGTGTGCTTGATTAGGGCTGGAGCTAAACTCTCGAACATCGAGGTCAAAAACAACACGTCCTATGGGGTTGTGTGTTGGTATTTAACGTTTATTTAACGTGGTGTGTGTGTGTGTGTGGTGTGCTCACAGCGTAATCACTCAGCATTTATTCCTCCATTATCATTACTACATTCCCCTGAACAGGACAACAATAAAACAAACACCGCTACATTCATGAGATCGTATTTCTTTGTGTTTAATAAATGTTTTATTGAATATTTGAGATTTTAGTTTTCGCTTGGCTGAACTTCTGAATCGTTTCTTTATGTCCAAACGATTATTTACACTTAGTTACACCGCAGTAAATTTGCTCTAGATTGATTCACTCTAATTTAGTTCTCTATAATTCAGGTCTGTTTTTTGTGCTCATTGGCAAGTCTCACTCTACAGCGGTGGTTATATGTCAGACAGACAGACAGACAGACAGACAGACAGACAGATGGTCGACAGACAGCCAGACAGACAGACCAGACAGACAGACAGACAGATGATAGATTAGATAGATCGATAGATAGATAGAATAGTCGATAGATAGATAGACGGCTAGGGGTGAGTGAATGAATGGTCAGACAGGACAGACGACTAGACAGGACAGAAGACGACAGACAGATAGATTAGATAGATAGATAGATAGATAGACGGCTAGGTGAGTGAATGAATGGGAGGACAGGACAGGACAGACAGGAACAGAAAGATAGATAGATAGATAGATAGATAGATAGATAGATAGATAGATAGTGTGTGAGTTGGCCCTATGATGGCCTGGTAATCTGTCCAGGGTGTCCCCCTTCTGGCTTTCGCTTTTCAGAGACGGCGGGATAGACCCAGCAGATCCCTGTGATGATGAATGAATATTATAATTGAATCTCTGACAGAGGATCGACATACACCTTGCGTTCACCTCAATTCCACCTCCGGATGTCGAAGATTGTCATTTACAACTTTAGACTTTACTATTATTATAGATGAGTAAGAAAAAAATGGCCAAAAATAGGCATGAAATCATGTACATCTGAAAAAAAAAAATCATGCACTAATGCAGTGATGCTCAAACCTTTCTGCAGAGCCTTCTTTAGACACACAGACAGAGAGAGACAGAGACAGACAGAGAGAGACAACAGAGATAAAAAGATAGATAGATAGATAGATAGATAGATAGATAGATAGATAGATAGATAGATAGATAGATAGATAGATAGACATGCTTAAATAAAAAGATAGATTTCTGAATTCACTGAGATTGTAAACTTCACTTTTCTGCCATCTTGTGGAAAGAGATTAAACCACAACACAGAGTGTCTTAGATTTCAGCCTTTGGTTATTATACAGTCTTTTGTTCATTTTGAATTGGGGAGAAACACACTGTCTGTCTGTTCATCTGTCTGTCTGTCTGTCTGTCTAACAACTGCAGGAAAGTACAGTTTGAAAATGTTAAAATATAAATGAACGAATAAATGAAAAACTCAGTCGTGTTTTCATTAGGTTTGTGTTTAGTGATGAACATTTGCATTTACAGCATTTGGCAGACCCCCTTATCCAGAGTGACATGCATTTATTTGAGCGATAGGGAGTTAAGGGCCTTCATCAGGGGCCCAACAATGGTAACTTGGTTGGTGCTGAGAATCGAACCTACAATCTTAACCACTAGTACGACCCCCGACGAACGAAGGAATAAAATCAGGTTTTTGCTCCCGGAGATCTCTGTGAAACAGGAAGTGATGTCCAGATACTGAACTCCATGTGTAGAGGAATCATCTCCAGTCAGAGAATGTAGGGTCCAGAGTGTTAATGACACGGACAGACAGATAGACAGATTAACACTCTATCGTCCGCGAACATTGATGTACAACCCGAGTTAAAAAAACCACAAAAAGACACGAAACGGTGCTGTTCTTATAGAATGTACCAAAACCTACTGACTTTAGTGATCAGATTTTCCAAAAGTTGGTTAACTCCTGCTGATTGTGTGTTGCTGGAAAACAATAATGACAGTATAGAAGTTTCTCCCTTCACCTTAGATTATTATATTTTCCTCTTGGAAATGTTTTAAGCATCTTACATCACAGCAATATCACCCCAAAAAATCATCATCAATCTTTTATCCATTTTTAGTTAGATAAAATGTCCAGGAAACAAAGCCGGGGTCCTGTTTTTTCCTCAGCAAACCAACAGTTTCCTCAACACTGAGAGCAGCTTTAAAGTTTATGTCCTGTGTCTTACACCAGAGACTCCTTTTCTAAACAGTTGTTACTACAGCACCTACTATTAGCACCTTTTGACCAATCAGCATCGAGAATTCGGCATGGCTGTGTTTTTAAACGTTTATTCAATATATTTTAAAAGTCTGACATCCAATTTAGGAGAAAAACTATTGTAATAATATCTTTATTTACATCATAACATGACTATCGTAAAAAACAAAAAAAACCCAGAACTACGAGGCTAACGTGAGTTAGTTAGACATTAAGTTGGCCCCCTGAAATTCACTCTCCCGTCTGATTGGTGAAAAGAACACATGAACTATCTCAACTGAATGAATAAAGCTCCTGTATGAGATAGAGACGTGGTCACATGACCCGGGCTGGACTCAGATCTCTACCAAAGAGTCAATAGGTTCCACTTGTGGCTCGGTGGTGGGAGATGAGATCTCGTCTACCACCTGAGGATAGGGATCCTGTGCAGCTTCGAATCAGCACTCCCACCACCTCTTCACCTGCTACGAGAACAATGAGCATGAATTAAGTATGTGAGAAACAATAAACCTTAAAGGAGTCACGTTACTGTGGAAAAAAAAGGTGTATAAACATACAGTAACTTATGAATAAATTATGAGTTGTTGATTTGTGAGTTTTCTGCTAAAGTCGTTTATTAAAGCGCTTTATATTCGGATGAATTTGATTGGTTCCCTGGTTTGAATTTGCAGCCCACCATGTCTACCAATCTTCATAACCGCTAAAAGCTTCAGGCTACGACATGCCATCTCTTCAACCTGGCTTACACATACCCCACCTACGCATTTTCATTATCCAAAACCCTTAAAGGATGTTATCTGCCAATTAATCGCGTCCCCGGACCCAGCAACACCACAATAACGTAAAATGTACTTGTATATGTAAACGAATACATCTACACTAACATAGGCCTGTCTTCCTATTCCGAGCTCACAATCACCACAGATCCAGTCTGTATCCAGCCCAGTCTGGTGGATCAGCACTTACAGACAATAACCCCCAGGGGCAGTTTCCTAGTGATGTCTTTGTCTACTGGATGGACAAAACCACGGAAACGTTACTGTAGTATGAAATAACCTGCTGGTTTGTCTAGTTAGGAGAGAACTGACACCCAAACCCAAACAACGCCACCCCCAAGCTCTAACGCCACGGCCACCACCACCACCACCACCACCACAGAGTCTGGTTTCTCCCAAGTTTTTTTTCTCATTAGTCATTGATGGAGTTTTGGTTTCTGGCTTGCTTAACGGGACACCAAAGGCTTCAATGTCGAACCGGAAAGTTTGTATCATAGGCTTATTTATTTTATAAAAGCATCAAGTTTTTGTCGTCATGGTGAGTGTAAAAAAATAAAAGACCCTTTAGTTTCCGAAAGTGATAATTACTCGTTTCTGTATAATAAAATGTGACGGAGTCGTTTAAGTCGATTAGTGCTAGGTGGAAAAAAATCAGTACTTTACTTTTATAAAGTAATTGAAACGTTGCACTGTGTATTTAGTTTTAATGACGGCTAAACTTTACTTACTACTCATTTGATTTAATCTAATCCTAGCTCTATTGCACTCATAGTTGATTATTATCTTGCTAACATGACACATTTATACAAAGATAGTCCTAATTTTCTCAGGTAATCATAATTTGAGTTTTGGGATCTTAACACGCTACCATTCATGATAGCATCATTCCTGTGCTAATTTTATTCTGCTGTCCGATGCTAACTTATCCATTAAGTGAGTGTAAATCTGTTATTACTGATAATAATATAGTAATTAAATCATAAGGCACTAATATTAAGACTAACATGGGGATTTTACTTATGGAACTTTCCTAGCTAATTTTCCTGTAAAAATGCTAATGTTGCACTAATCGCTTCTTTATTATTCCTCTTTAACATGATTCTGATTTTTTCTTTTTCTAATGTGGTACAGATGGGATATGACAACATCGTGTAAGCAGAAAAAAGCACGTGGATTCTGATACTTTCAGATCGGATTCAGCCTCATTGTGGAGAGGACTGAATATAAATTGATTCGTTCGTAAGTGTTTTTGATATTATTATTTTTGCTCACTTGTCTGATATATTATATATATATATAACTATCGATCGATGCTAATTCTTCCAGGCTGCAACAAGGATCTCTTCTTTTTCTTCGCCTAAAGAGATCATTATTTTGCGACCTTTGAATATGACGTGGGAACCAAACACTTAATAATCATTTGTCTGTCGTTGTGTCTATGGATACACCGTTTTTACTTCCTTTTCCAGTCGGTACGTCTACATTGGGTTGTTTTGCATGACCGTGTAAATGAGTACGAGTCAGTTTAAGAGGTATGTAAGCGGGTTTGAAAAATGGTCACAACATCGGAATTGGGCGTCAAACACTGCAGTGTAAACACAGCCTCTAAAGACACATTTGTCAAGGCTTCGTTCATGTGCATTAATAATGTGCTTATAATCTCATCAGCTAATCGTGGGATGTTTCTGAGGCCTGAATGAAGGGTCAGGTTTGTGTACCTGAGGAGGTGGGCCTGGGCTGAGGAGGAGCGGGAGAGCCGGAGACGTTCGATACGTGGACCACGCCGGGCAACTGGAGAGAAAGGAACGTTTGCTTTATCATTAAGATGAAGTCTTTTTTTTTTTTTACATTGTTTTCATATCAGTTCCTTCCCTTCGGAATCACCGTACAGCACTGTGGTGCTCTACTCAAGTAGGATCTACTCAAGTAGGAAGACCAGGAAGACCTGGGTTCAAGCCCCACCATCGCCAGTCTGCCACAAGGTGAACAGGATAATGAACGAGTAAATTAGATAGGAACGCATAAAAATTATTATTATTATTATTATTATTATATGATGTATGGTTTAGAGACTAAAGTGGCACTGAGGAAGAGACAGGTGGCAGAGCTGAAAGTAGCAGAGCTGAAGATGTTGAGGTTTTCTTGGGAGGACGGAGGTTTTTTTTTGTGAAAGGATTAGGAACGAGTTCTTTAGGGGGACGGCTCATCTTAGATGTTTTGGGGAGAAAGTCATTGGAAGACAGATTGAGGTGGTTTGGACATGTACAGAGGAGGGATAGTGAATATATTGGTAGGGCTAGGGTTAGGAGGACTGGAAGACTTAAGTATTGGAAGACTAAGAGGAGGTATATGGATGCGATAAACGAGGACATGAAGTTAGTGGGTGTGAGTGAAGAGGATGTAGAGAATAGCGGTAGGTGGGGACAGATGATGGTTGGAAGATCTGGATTCGACTTCCAGCACCACCAAGCTGCTCAGTTGTATGAGAGATGAATGTAAGTCGATAAGGGCGTCTACCAAATGCTGTGAATGTAAATAAATAGTATTAACTGTATCATTAATAGTAACAGTATTTTAATAGTAAAATTAATTTTAGTTTTTGGCCACTGTTATTACGGACAATAAGAGAAATCCTGATATAGATGATTGTGTTATTGTTGTGTGTGTTGTTGTAAGGCTCTGATGTGCATTTACATTTACAGCATACGGCAGACGCCCTCATCCAGAGCGACTTACATTTATCTCATTTAGACAACTGAGCAATTGGGGTTAAGGGCCCTGCTCAGGGGCCCATCAATTGTGGCTTGGTGAAGCTGGGAATCGAGCCCACAATCTTCAGGTTGGCAGTCCAACACCTTAACCATGAGCCACCACCTCCCCATGTGCTCTGTGTTTTATGTGTTGTATGTTGTATGTGTTGTCCACTAACATGCAGGCCTCCTTTGGCCAGAACACTGAGTCCAAACAGAATGGCGACGATGCAGATGATCAGCTCCACCACCAAGAACAGCACCAGCGTCGCCAACAAGCCGTCAATCAAGAGCTAAACTCCGCCCACAATCAAGGGACAAAAGAGCGTAAATTGAGCGTAAGAACCGGGAACACTATACACATCACAGGATATAATGTATATATACACACACGTCTACAAGTGTTTGTTTAAATCAGAATACAAAAAATTATAATAAGTTATGGATTTATTTTACAGCACAGTACAATTCAAAACACTGGTCCAAAGTGCAAACCGAACAGCAAATAAAAAGGGTTCGATTCGGAGGCTGGTGAAGCAAATGAGTTGCACTGAAGCAGTAAACACAACCACAACAACACTGAAGAACTGAATTAGGTGAAACTGAAGTGCTTAATGTTTCTCCATGCATTACAGAACCTCAAGCACAAGAGCGAGTGTTACTTACTTTACAGGTTCTTTCGACCGTATAAGTGCATTTCTTGAAACAATTTTGTTGCTTTGGGGAAGCAAGACACAAGAAACAGAACTAAGTTCAAATCGGAAAAAAAGACCAAAAAAAAAAAACATTCAACTTTCAACCCTAAACTTCAGCAGCCGAGGGTTTGATTAAAACTGTTACAGTTTTTTTTTTTCCGTTTTGGGGGTAAAATTGCTCTCTCCAAAAATCTGTACCAAGTGCAAACAAGAATTTTATTTTGTTACTATTATTGTCTAAGTGTGAATCCGCTATTATTTTACACAAACAACAGACCGAATTCAGATATCAGTCTTACACATGAGCACATCAGGAATTTACATAAACCGTCTCAGAGGAATGGACATTTTAGTGTTAATAATGGCAGCGGTCGAATCAAAACCGTCTTTGTGCTGAAAGTTCACTCGCTTTAACAGTTACACAACGACAGGAAAAACTTGCTATGAGTCATGCACATGACATAAATCATTAAGGAAACACATCGATTACAAATGCGGCTTTGACACATATCAAAAGAAAGAGAACGGAGAATGCATAAACAACACAAAGACGCATAAAAAACATGTACCGCGACCAAATGACAAATGACGGAACGACAATGTCATGAAAACACTACACAAAATGAATTTTATTTAACACATCGTGGCCTCAAAGAGTTGGCTTTGTGCACAGGGGCTTTAAAATGCTGGAATCTGTTTAAATCTCTTAAATCTCAGGGGGGAAAAGGTCTCCCCGAGGGAACAGGACGCTATAGGAATCCTTCCTGCGACTGCAGTCTCGAAGCGTTGACAGAGTACATAGCCTGGAGCTCTCCAATGGAGAGAGGACAGTTGCCTCAGTTGCATAAGGAAAGGGTGTAACGAGTAATTCCCTCCCGAACCAGGGGCCACCCCTCAGATCATGCATGGTAGGCTGCTGTGGCCGCTACAAACACCTTCAAGGACTCCAGGACTATTCCCACCGGGCAGTCTACTGGGTACTGCTGTCTATCTGGAGTGCATTATTGTCTCCACAACCTTAGCCGTGAGACCTGCCGCCATGAGATGTGACAGGTGTATCTCAAGTGTTCCTTTTCTTTACAGCCTCCACATCGAGGGAGTTTCTGCCTTAACTGGGGGGTCTTGAAGGTGTTCTCAGAATGCAGAGTTTCCCCCAGACGGGGCCTCAACTGAGTCTGGGACGCTATCTACCGCCTATACAGGGCGGATTGTGCCGATTTGTGCTTAATCGCCCCCACCCCCTACCCCAGTGCCACACGAGCTCTGTCATCAAACAGGTTCCTTCAGGAGCTAAGCATGTGCAGTGGCAAAAGCTTGCACTCACACTGTAGAAAAAAAACCCTGACTTACCATAGCTGTATGCTCTCCTTTGTACTTCCTGGTTACTGACGTCACTCCGTCTGTGATGCACTGTGTGTGTAATGTATCACTTTCTGATTAGTCTGATTTTACACAGATTTTGAGACTGCGGTCACGCAGGAAGCTCGAGTTCACGAAGGGAACTACACCATTGTGTGTTTAGGGGTGCACATACTTTTGGCTGTATAGTGTATTTTAGTAATAATTACATCACCTTACATCCCCATGCAAAACTAATCTGATCTGAATTGTTTTTTTTCATAGGCCCGAATAAAATGATTCAAAGTGAATGGAGTCACTTTCTGTATCTACTGTCGTGTATTGGGAATCAAATCAAATCCCTTTTTCTCGAGTGTCTAAGAGACATTTATGGATATTTTCATACACAGTTCATTATTTCCCCTTCAGCTAAACTGACTCCTTTGAGTCGACTCTTTTAAACTGACTCCTTTAACCTCAGGGTTTCGAGCTCACTGCTGACTCAGAGCTTAAACAGTGTGTGTGTGGAGTGAAGAATGTGGAGGAATCATTCATATAATAATAATAATCGACTCTTTGAATCATTTCAGTGCGTGTCTTACTACCAAATTCGTTTTGCACTTTGGTACAGTCCTTTGAAATATCATCCGTGCGATGTATTTATTTATTTATTTATAAAAACTGTAACAGCACACACACACACACACACACACACACACACACCAACATCTCTTTTTTATACAGTGATATTTAGTGTTTTTTGCCTCATTTTTCGCATCATTTTTATTATAAGCATAATAACAACCATCTTAATACTAAATAAAACAATGTTAGAAACTCGTTAGTTTCCTCACAAATCGGATTATTTTGAATAATAATTAATAATAATAATAAACTCAAACACATGCAGATGCTCTGATGATCATGTTGCTATGGCGATATTCCTGTTCCACAGAAAGCTGTGCATTAAAACTAAATTTGCTCATGTGGATAAAAAAAGCGCATCTCAGGCTTGTTAGACAGCAACTAAAAGTGTGTGTTAGTGTGTGTGTGTGTGTGTGTGTTACCACGGCGTAGATCTCCAGTCTCCTGCAGTGCTCGCAGTGATACGAGTCCTGTCTGTAGGGAAGATGGCGAGCTAAAAGGCCCAAAGCGGTCGTGGTGAAGGCGGCGCTTACAAGGTGAACGGCCAGTGTTGCTTTTACCTACACACACACACACACACACACACACCACACACACACACACACACACACACACACGTTTTTAACATGGTATCAAAACTGTCTTCCACACAATATATTGATTTTTACTTACCCAGAAAAGAGAAGGGAATCTTCCGGCATGGATCAGGATCGAACCGGAGGCGAGAATCTACAGAAACATTCGGGGGTGGGGGTGGGGTGGGGGGTTATTTATCAGTAAAACGTATTAATCAAATACAGCACTAATGTTCTCCTCTGTTTATTACACGGAAACTGACCTTATATATATCTCTTACACTATATATTTATTTTACGGAGGCACCGATACCAGTTTTTAAAGACCGAGTACGAATACCGATATTTTCTTCCTGGTACTCGGCGATATTTGATATCGATACCTGTACTTTTTTTGGGATGTGGTATTTTTTTTATATGACTCTTAGATTTTCTTTTGTATCGTTCTATCGTTTGGTTTGTCGCAGAGTTGATAGCCGACTGCTAACGTCACTGCTAGCGGCAAATTCTCAGTGCAAACTTTTGCTTTATGTTTTATCAGATAACCCATATTATTAGTATTCATTTTTGCACCTTGATATTTTTCTGGAACAAAGTTTGCATTCTGCCAGGTGCGGGTCGTCATCATTAGTTTTAAAATATTTACACACGCTGAGTCTGACATACTGATGCTGCTGCCGGAGTCTTTTTGTCTCTGACATAACAAGTACTAATGGTCTGTGGTATCATTTACATTTATAGCATTTGGCAGATACGACTTACATTTATTTCTTTTTATGCAACTGAGCAATTGGCGGTTAAGGGCCTCGCTCAGGGGCCCAACAGTGATAACTTAGTGGTGCTGGGAATCGAACCCGTATCTCAAATTAGCAGTGCAACACCCTAACCACAGAGCCACCACTTCCCAACGGAATGGTTTTTTTATGAGGACAAGGACCAGTATCGCTATCAGTACATCCCTAATTAATACTATACATTTGCTAATATAGTGTATATTTATTGTCTGGTTGCTGTAGTATAAGTAAAAGATACTCAATAATAACCTGTATTTCCAAATTCTACTACTTTTACAGACCTGATTTTGGATTGTTCTTTATTTTAAGGCAAATAGTTTCATTGTCTTTCCATTTTCTTTGTCTCCTGTTACACCAGTGCTGGAACTCACCTGCACGACAATCACCACCAGGACGATGAGGTCGGGGGTAAAGTGAACTTCATAGTAGATCTGAAGCACAGAGATGCTTAGACACAAACACAAAACAGCGATGATGATCTGGACAGACTGAAATAAAGATGTGTGTGAAAGTGTTATTCCATCAGTTCAGGGGACAGAACACACAAGAAAGACTGCATAAAATCAGATATTTACAACTAAAGTCGTAATTACGACTTCTCCATCTGAGTGAGCATGAAAAGCCCTCACTCACCCCTAAAGCTTTTGGTTCCACCTTCTGGAAAGTCTTCACCTGTCTGGGTGTCAGGCTGACTGCAGGCTGAGCCGCGCCTTGGCTCTCGATACCCATGCTGTCCTTAGAGTGGCACAAACAGGGTCTAGAAACAAAAAAAAGAAAAGAGACAAAAAAGATGGACAGAAGTGAAGGCAGATTCCATGTTTACTTAATTTTATTTACTTCTAAAAAAAGAAGGCTACTGGGAAAACCCAGTCTTATTTATACATATAAACTTAAGGACACGCCCACTCATGGCACACCAGTCTTATTATTACATATAAACCCAAGGACACACCCACTTATGGCAAACCCAGTCTTATTTATACATATTAACTTAAGGACACGCCCACTTATGGCACATAAAGTCTTATTGTTTCAAATAAACTCAAGGACACGACCACCTATGGGACACCCAATCTTTTTTCCACATATAAACTCAATGACACGCCCACTTATGGGACACCCAATCTTTTTTCCACATATAAACTCAAATGAAACCCACGCCCAACTTATGGGAACCCAATTCAGCCTACGCCACATTAACAAGCTCCAATCTTAAGACCAAATAAACTCAATGACAACAACGCCACCTATGGGACACCCATCTTTTTTCCACATAAAATCAATGGGACACCACCCACTTCAAGGGCTGGGACACCAAATCTTTTTTCACATATAAACTCAATGACACGCCCATTAGGGGCACCATTTTTTTCCCTATAAACTCAATGACACGCCCACTTATGGGACACCCAATCTTTTTTCCACATATAAACTCAAGGACACGCCCACTTATGGGACACCCAATCTTTTTTCCACATTAACACAAGGACACGCCCACTTATGGGACACCCAATCTTTTTTCCACATATAAACTCAAGGACACGCCCACTTATGGGACACCCAATCTTTTTTCCACATATAAACTCAATGACACGCCCACTTATGGGACACCCAATCTTTTTTCCACATATAAACTCAAGGACACACGACCCCCACTTTATGGACACCCATATTTTTCCACTGTTTTAATCCGGAACGCCCAATGGGAACCGACAATATGGGACATAAACTGGACACGCATAGACCAATCCAATGGATACCCGACCCCTTATGGGACACCCCAATCGTTTTTCCACATGTAAACTCCAATGACACGCCCACTTATGGGACACCCAATCTTTTTTCCACATGTAAACTCAAGGACACGCCCACTTATGGGACACCCAATCTTTTTTCCACATATAAACTCAAGGACACGACCACCTATAGCACAGCCAGTCTATTTATACATATAAACACAATGACACGCCCACTTATGGCACGCCCAGTCTTTTTTTATAAATATTAACTCGGGGACAAGCCCACTTACGTCACACCCAGTCTTTTTATTATACATGGTCATAAGGACACGCCCATTTATGGCACAACAAATCCAAACACAAAAATGCTCAGTGTTTAAAGTGTTGGGCTGCTTAAAAGAAAGATTTGATTCCCAGCACTGCTGTGGGCCCCTGAGTAAGGCCCTTAACCCGCATTGCTCAGGACGAGGGCGTCTGCCAAATACTGTAAATGTAAAATGCATGATATGGCGTCAGAGCACGAGCGGGATGTCCTGAGCTCTGCGTCTCCTCAGCGTGAGGTGATGGCGCCCTGTTCAGTTCCGCAATCGGGATAAGGAGGAGGAGGAGGAGGAGGAACATGAGGATGCGCGGAGAGACACTGCGGCACTCAGATAACTTCCATGACTCAGTGTTTTTTTAAACAGAAGGACAGCGCAGAGCAGCACGCGCTTAATATTTGCGTTTTCGGTGCTGAAACGGAAACCCGACAATCCGAAAATAGCGATAATAATTAAACACACTTACATTAATGCATGCGGGAATAAAGGAATAAACACACGCACGCGTGAAAAGGCTCATTATTACAACTAGAAAAAATACAAATATTATAAAAATGCAAACGACATTGCCGACCGTCAAAATGTCTTTACAGATAAAGAGAAATAAAAGATCCAATTAACTATCATAATGCAGGTTTATGCCCCTGCACGTGCCGGTGAACGTGTGCGCGCGCGCCAGGAGCAATAGAATAACTATTTCCTACATTCTCACACCACCCCGTCATTACACACCTTCCTTAAAATATCTAAAACGACCCAAATGCGTTAAAGCTGATTGTTCTAGGATGACGTAATGACTAAATAAAGCACTGTACCTGAAGAAAGCTGGAGCAGGATGATGGAGAAGAGAGAGAGACAGAGAGTGAGACAGACAGGGACAGAGAGAGAGACACCCCGTACTGGATTCTGTCTCTGCACAACAGCAGCTCTGGTTTCCAGCAGTGTATAAAAATCAAAGAAGACAAAATGTACAAAAAAAAATAACTTAATACACTGTGTGATGTTCAGGAAGGTAAGACAGGGTGAAGATCAGCGCACCGGTGATTCAGCTGGATGAAGCGGATCTTATCGCCACCTAGTGGTTATAAAAAGCTCAGTCAGTCTTTATTTTGCACCTAAAGATGCTCAGATTTTGCCGGTGAACTTTTTTATGTGCGTCACTGATTTTACTGATTTACCGATTACAGGGTAGCCGCGGAGTTCTTACTCTTACTCAGATACGGAACCACTGATTTCCCTCCTTTTTGTGCTTCAGTCTCCATGAGGAGGCGTGGCCTCTGTGACTGTCCCGTAAAGAGAGGGGGCGTGTAAACATCAGTCTTTGGCACGCGCGGTGTGTGTCAGCTCCAGAAAAGGGGGCGTGGTCTAAGTATGTATCAGCTCCAGCAAAGGGGGCGTGGTCTAAGTATGTATCAGCTCCAGAAAATAAGGCGTGGTCTAAGTCTGTGTCATACCCAGAAAAGAAGGCGTGGTTTAAGTATGTGTCAGATCCAGAAAAGGAGGCGTGGTCTATGTATGCCAGACAGAAAAGGGGGCGTGGTCTAAGTATGTGTCTGAACCAGAAAAGAAGGCGTGGTCTAAGTATATGTCAGACAGAAAGATAGGCGTAGTCTAAGTATGTATCAGACCTAGAAAAGGAGCCGTGGTTTAATTATGTTAGATCCAGAAAAGAAGGCGTGGTCTAAATATGTCAGACACAGAAAAGGAGGCGTGGTCTAAATATGTGTAAGACCCAGAAAATGAGGCGTGGCCTCTGTGACTGTCCCATTAAGAAAGGGGGAGTGGTTACTGTGTGAACATTGATCTCAAATAAGAATTTGGCAAGTGCTGTGTGTCAGCTCCAGAAAAGGAGCTGTAGTCTAAGTATGTGACAGACCCAGAAAAGGAGGCGTGGTCTAAGTATGTGTCAGATCAAAAAAAGGAGGCGTGGTCCAAGTGTGTGAGGTCCAAAAAAGTAGAAGTTTCCCAATATGGGTCAGACATAAAGAAGAAGAAGAGAAGGCGTGGCCTAAGTGTGTTTCAGACCAAGAAAAAAAAAAGGCGTGGCGGTGGTGTGGCCTCAGTGTGTGTGCGCGTCTTAAAATGAAGTTAGCTGGTCTGTAAACGGGTGCGTTGGTGTCAGGAAAAAGGAGGCGTGGCCAGTGTGTGTCAGCATTAGAAATGATGTGGCTTTTATTTAGGTCAGATTTTAACCCAACCCACATACGAGAAATGTAGGCGGAGTTTCATGAAAAAATTAAAATAAAAACCAGTCAGTATCATCAGTAACAGAAATTTAACAGATTTATTAAAAACACACAACGCAGCTGAACGGCGCGTGGTTCTGTAAAGCAGGTCCCCGGCGGTGCTTTTGAAGCGTTTATTTAAAATATAACTTTTTACAAGAGACATTGTATAAAAATATAAAGACCATCTATGAAACAGTGGTAAAATTAATTTTTCCCTTAAAAAACATCCAGAGCCGCGCGTGTGTGTGTGTGTGTGTGCTAAAATTCCTCCAGTTAAAGAAAGTTTGGCAAATCAAAGTCTGTGTGTTCGAATCCAGTCAGTAAATCACTTTAATCATGTGCTGAAATTCAGATAAAAAAAAAAAAAATGCAGGAGTTAAATAACCAGACTGTCACACGGGACCTGGTGGTGCTGGTGCTCCTGTCCTCAACGGCAGTTTACAGTCCCTCATCGTCCACAAATCATCACCATCAACATCATATGTTTAAACACACATCGAATGTGATCAGTATAAAAACAGCTCAAAGTAAACACATCATCCTGTACCAGAAATAGAATTTGATATCAGACACCAGGGTAATTGATCGGATTTGGCAGTACCTGCATTTTCAACACGTTTGTCATTTTATCACCCACGAAATTCATCACTGTATAGATTCACATACGGCTCAAGTTTTTTCTTAAAAAAAGGTGCAGATTAACCAAAGTCCATAAACGGCTCATTTCGCTCGTCTAGTCGAGCCACATGACGAGCAGCGTACGAAGTTTAGCTAAAGGTTTTGCTACCGAAGCACCACAAGCAGCACAATCTTTATTAGCGGCTAAACTAACATGAAAAAAAAAAAATACTACTACTAATAATAATTGAATCAGTTGTTTGACATACAGTCATACAGACATACATTAACGAACAATACTGCAAACATAAAATCCCGCCCCCAGGAATCTGCAGTCACTTTACATCATCGATAAAGCACTTTGTCTATAAGTTATAAGTTTATTATCAGAGTAAAAAAATATACATAAAAATACTGCAGGAAAGAGAGATCAAATTTTCTCATGAATCCCATATGTGACGCCAAAATACGAAACGACAGAGTAGAAAAAAACAAATTGTTAAAGTGGCTTCGTACCTCGAGAAATATTCGTTTCGGGTTGAAAATATTCGGTTGGTATGTACAGAGAAAAGAAATATTCACAGGTGGCAGTGCGGTTCCGGTACGAGCGGCTGACTGGCTCACGGCGAGCGGCTGACTGACTCGCGGCGAGCGACCTCGTCCGACTTGAGCGGCGTGGGACAAAGTGAAAATTGACTTGCGAGCGAACGAATTTAGCCTTAATATCGGTTTGAACCGGTTTATACCGCTGCGTCCGGAAAAAGAGTTAATTCCTGTTACCGATCGCGTGATAGCAGCTGAATACACTTCCTCATTTCCTGCCGCTAAACATTACTGCCGCTAAAACCCTTCCTTATAATAAGTACCGTCACTAGAAGAGACTTTAATCAGAAACGTCTCCGTACAGGAAGTGTCGCCATAACGATGTTAGTTTCTGTTTGACGAGAAAACCCCCCCCCCAGCTGTACAGCAGCAACGTTAACATACTCAGTTGAAATGTCTTCCGTTAGCCCAAACCACAGTTAGCTGATTAGCTTAAAGTCTCAACAATTGTTAACAATCAGGACAGAAGCAGTTAGTGGTAGTTCTCTATTGGCTCAGAAGCAGGTGACATTGAAAGGGTTTTGGTTCGAACCCATAAATTTTGAGAATTTGCTCTCCGAGGTGTTGAAGTTGCCGGTGTTCAGATGGGGATGTTGGGAAGGTGGCCGTTGGAACCGCTGGACACGCCTTTGTTTGGAGTTTTCTGTCCGTTATGTTTGGGCACTTGAGGCGAGTTCCCCTTTAGAGCTTTGGTCTCCTGCTCGCTGGCGCCCTCTGAGCTTCCGGGACGTCTGTGTAGGGAAGGTGAATGTGGGGCCGTTCGGCTGCGATAGCTCTTTCTCAGATTGTACGCTGCCACCAACAGTAACACACAGACACACATGACTAAAAGCACCGAGACGGCCACCAGCTCCTTCAGGTAGCAGGCTCTGGACTCCCGCTGCAGCATGTTAACAGAGCCGTCGTCCGGGGCGTGACCAGAGACCTGAACGACGGTGTTTTCCACCGGCCGCTGCGACTTCGGCTCCAGCTTCAGCAGAGGAGACGTGGCTTCTGGTCTGCTGTCAGGGACTGGTGCGGTGGGCGTGGTCAGGGCCTGGAAGGCGGGGTCGTCATCCTGTCTAACCTCGTAAACTGCCAGCGTCTGAGTGAAGCCGTTTTCGGTTGCCTGGCACACGTAGGTGCCGAGTGTTGTGGGCGTGGCCAGGAAGCTGATGCTGCCGCCTTTCTCCTGTATGTAGATGTTTTGGGGAGATTTCGCCACCGGGTCGTGTCCAGTGCAGCGCCGCCAGCTGAGAAGACGCCACACAGAGGAGACGCACCACTTCTTTCAGAGACACCACAACCAACACACCTGCAGGGGGACAGAGGTCAAAGTGTCAGTACACACCGGTTCACTGTTTACTAGTGTGTGTGTGTGTGTGATTGCTTGGAGCTTGTTCAGTGCGAGTGTGCGTGTCCTACTGGTGGGTGCGCCGGTCGCGACAGCGCGTCCTCTCGGAACCAGTGTTGTAAAGGTCTTGCATGATTTTGACACATTTCCAGCATCCACATCCTGAATCCTGAGGAGCGCAGCAACGAAACACACACTATGGTTAATCTGTCTTTATGTGTGTGTGTGTGTGTGTGTTTGTTCTCATGTTTGTGTCTGTGGTTTTTGTAAGCGTGTTTGTCCTGTTTGTGTATGTCTGTGGTTGTGTGTGTATGTGTGTGTGCTTGCTCTTATTTGTGCATGTCTGGTGTTGTGTGTGTTCTTATTTCTGTGTCTGTGTGTGTGCTTGTTCTTATGTTTGTGTATGTGGTTGTATGGGAGTGTTTGTTCTTATCTGTGCGTCAGTTGTGTGCATGTGTTTGTTCTTATTTGTGTATGTCTGAGGTTGTGTGTGTGTCTTTGTTCTTATTTGTGCATGTCTGGTGTTGTGTGTGCTTGTGCTTGCTCTTATTTGCGTATGTCTGTGGTTTGTGTGTGTGTCTTTGTTCTTATTTGTGTATGTCTGGTGTTGTGTGTGCTTGTGCTTGCTCTTATTTGTGTATGTGTTTGTTCTTATTTGTGTGTGACTATGTAAATGTGTGTTTGTGTAACTAATTTTCTCTCGTTTGTGTATCTTGTATCTTTTGTGTATATTACAGTCTGTCAGTGTGTGTGTGAGTGTGTGTGTGTGTGTGTGTGTGTGTGTGTGTACTCACAGCTGGTGTTTGACTGAGGACACATGAGCACACACTCGCTGTGTGGAGTCCCAGGCGCAGAACGGATCTCTGGCTAACACACACTCGGCGCAGCTCCTGTAGTGAGCGCAGTTTGAGACGGGAACAGAGGCCACGCCCTCAGAGGAGCCCACAAACACCACACCCTGCAGGGGACACAAACCTCACTGTCATATACACACACACACACATACACGTTTTTCCTAACATGTTACATGGACATATGTGTGTGTGTGTATTGTGGTCCCGGTGTTACCTTGGAGGCGGAGAGCAGGAGGTTAGTGACCCGCTGAGGTTTCATCACCTGAATCTCCTCTATGATGTGAGCTCCGCCCTCCACCAGCACCGCCTTCTGCAGGTAGCCACTTTCTACAGAGAGCAGATTAATTTGTGTGACGTGTGTGTGTGTGTGTCCTGTATTCAGACATTGAGTCTGCACTTCCAGCAGTAATCATGCATAAAGCGCTGTGCGTGTGTGTGTGTGTGTTCTACCTGTGAGCAGGAACAACACTGTGTATTCCTTCCCATGAGCTCCTGTCACCCTCTGAGCTACGATGTTGCTGTAGCGCTGGTCATGTGACACCAACGTCAGCCCCTGATTGGCTGGAGCCACGCTCTTGTCAGCCAGGAAATTCTCCTTGACGAAGCGGAGCGCGTTATCCGAGGCGTTATGAAGACCACACTGCATGATGAGAAATCACACACACACACGTTTATATTTTCTATCCGAGTGTTTATATAAACACACACTGTTACTCGTGGCGATGTTTTCTTGCCTCTCCGGGATTAGCGATTTTTTCCTGCAGCTGTGAGCTCCATTTCAGCGTGTCCCTGTTCAGCACTTTGTACTTCCCGGCGAAGACGGCTTTTACGGCTCGGAGGTTGAACACACACACCGCCGAGCGGCCCGAGTTCACAGACCTGCGGCACAGATGCAAAACCAGAAACTTAGTTCTGCTCACAAAAAAACCCCCAAAAAACGCAATTCATCTAATCTGTCGAACGTGTTAATCACCACTGCGAGCTGAAGATGCCATAGAACAGCGTGTCGTCCTCGCTGGCCCCCTCTGGTGGCCGCAACGTGGTCATGTCCTGCAGAACGTTGTAGGGCAGCTCTCCTGTGGTCTGACACAGAAGCTGAGCTTTAGTGAAGGTGGTCCATCGTCTCTGCAGGGTCCGCTGTCCCCCGACATCACTCTGAACACACACACACACACACACAGAGTTACAGTATTAACACACACCATAAACATAACACTATACTGTATACTTCCTCCAGCGCCGCAGAGGAAGCGCCTCACAGGAAGTGACTCACCGTGCAAACCTGAGCGATGCGAGACACTGTGAACTTGTCTATGAAGTCGTACTCTCGACCCATCTCACTGAAGAAGAAATAAACCTTTTCCTCAGTCGGGATGTAGGTGGAACTGATGAAGGTGGGATCTGGGGGAGGAAGAGGGGAAGAAAAAAAAAGCAAAAAAGAAAGGGGAAAAGGACAAAGGAAAAGGGAGGAAAAAAAAAACGAGGGGAAAGTAAAAAGGAAGAAAGGAAAAAGGAAAAGAAAGAAAGAAAAAGAAAGAAAAAAAGAAAGAAAAGGAAAGAAAGAAAGAAAGAAAAAGAAAAAAAAGAAAGAAAAAGAAAAATAGGAAAAGGAACAAAGGAAAGGGAATAGGGAGGGTGGGAGAAAAAAAAAGAACAAAAAGAAAGAAAGAAAGAAAGAAAGAAAGAAAGAAAGAAAAAAAGGGTAATAAGGAAAGAAAAAAATGAAGGAAAGGAAATAGGGAGGGTGGGAGAAAAATAAAAGAAAAAGAACAAAAAAGAAAGAAAAGAGGAAAAAAAAGAATAAAAACCCAAATAAAGCCTCTCCATTTTGTGTCACCCTTTAAAAAAAAACATTTATTTGTTTATCTGTAAGTTTGTGTGTCGTCATAATATAAATTATTTTATTATTATTATTAATTAAATAAATGAATCTAATTATTGGAACCTTCCAGCCAGCCGGGTTTATCATCCAGCTTCATATCCACACGGTCGCCTTCACTCAGGTGACGAGAGATGACTGGACGATTCCCTCTGTAATCAGCCCACTGTAGCGGTGTAAAGTTCTCCATCTACACACACCACACACACACACACACACACACACACACACACACACACACACACACACACACACACTCGTTCCTGTGTGTTTTTTAACCTCAGCATGGATGATTAGGTAGACGGTAAATAGAGACGTACCCACAGTGATGGCCGTGTTTCCTGTCGTAGGGGTTGTACGGGCAGCGACCTCGACCCTCCTCAGTTTTAGCGCTGGGATTCGTCACCGGAGAAAAAGACTCAGAGCTCTAATCCAACAACACAACACAAAAACACAACAGCGAACGGTATCAAACACTGAAAAACCGCAATAAAGATAATCAAACACTCCCCAAAAGGTGGGGGGCATTTGCAGAAAGGGAGAGGGGGGCACTCGCAACTCGCAGAAAGAACACGGGGGGGGGCACTCGCAGAAAGAGAGACAGGGGGCACTCGCAGAAAGAGAGACAGGGGGCACTCGCAAAGAGAGACAGGGGGCACTCGCAGAAAGAGAACTGGGGGGGCACTCGCAGAAGAGAGACAGGGGGCACTCGCAGAAAGAGAGACAGGGGGCACTCGCAGAAAGAGAGACAGGGGCAGCACCAGCAGAAAGAGAGACAGGGGGAGTCAACGCCTCTCTCGCACAGAGTCACGCACTCTCTCACGCACCTCTCGCACAGAGTCACGCACTCTCTCGCACAGAGTCACGCACTCTCTCGCACAGAGTCACGCACTCTCGCACTCGCACAGCAGACAGAGTCACGCACTCTCTCGCACAGAGTCATCACGCACTCTCTCGCACAGAGTCACGCACTCTCTCGCACAGACACATCTGCATAAGGAGAAAAGAAAAGACTTGCACAGAAAGAGACTTCCAGAAAGACACACAAAGATAAAATAACTGCTGGATGTCTGGAAAAAAAACCCCAAATCTTTCTTACGATGAAGATGCAGCGAGGACTGAATGCAAACGTTCCACACGCAAACATGTGTGTAGAGTTCAGAACCTGCAGCACTCGCACAAAGTTTGGACAGTTCATCTGCAGAGAGAGGGAGACACACACAACAGAGAGTAAGACAGAGACACCACAGAGAGTAAGACAGAGACACACAATACAAGGAGACAACAAAGAAAGAAAAAACAAAAGACACCAAAATAAAAATTAGGAGACACACCATAAGAGAGACACCCAGAGAGACACACACACACACACACCCACCCCGAGAGAGATACCCCAAGAAAGAGACAACAAAGTAACACAAGAGAGAGACAACACAAGAAAAACACAGGGAAATAGGAACGAGAGACACACAAGAGAGACAACACAGATACAACACAGAGAGGGACAGGAGAGACAACACAGATACAACACAGAGAGGGACAGGAGAGGGACAGGAGAGACACACAAGAGAGACAACACAGATACAACACAGAGAGGGACAGGAGAGAGACACAGGTTAAGTGTAACGAGATGAGATGATGTGAGTGTTATTCACTCTGTTCTTACCTTATCTGTCCCTTTCATACTGCAGTCTGTCACATCACCGTCTGTGGGGGACCAGTCGATCTGCGGCAGGAGACAAAGACAGAACTCAACAGTATAAACACAAACACACACTGATTTATATCAGTACTTTATTTTATTAATCTTTAACAGAAACTGATCGTCAGACAGGAACACTTTAGTTAGGAAAAAAATCTAAAAATAAATTTAAAATACTCTGAAATCACAAAAATAAAGTTTTAATATTATAAAAATGAATTAAAATTACAAAAATAAAGTTTTAATATTATAAAAATAAAACGAAATTACAAGAACAGCCGTAATTTGAGTATAAATGTGAAATTACAAGAATAAAGTTGAAATTACGAGTTGTAATATTCTGACTATGAGATGGGAATATATTTAGAGGAGGAGAGAGAGACGAGTTTCGTCGTTCATGTTTTAACATTAACAGATTAATGATCTGTTTCATTTATTTTAGGTTGGATTTTCTACAGCACCGCCTCAGTGTTGGTTTATTAATTATAAATCATAAATAATATATAATTATAAATGATAAAAAAAGAAGCATAACCAAATTTTAATTCTGTATTTCTTCGAATTTATTTACAAATTATTTTGACTTTATTCTTATAATTTGGACTTTAAAGCAACACTATGTAGTTTTACGACCTTAAAAATGACCTTAAATTATTCCGGTGGTAAAACAACTCTTAACCGGACAAATTTTACTGCCGCTTTTTTCTCTTTACAGCCTCCTAATGGCTACAACTCACTCTAAATTTCGTGACCAGGTCGGTACACAAAGCACCCCGTCCCACCCCCCCCCCACCCCGTCCCCCCCCCGTCCCCTAGCGCGGACCTGCTTTGCAGTAAAAGTCACATATTTTACTGGTAGCCTGAGTGACAAGTCATCAAGTCATGCCCTCATGCTGAGTGGTTTTTTATCTAGTCACTGTGTATAAACACACACAAACACACACCTTCTTTATGAGCTGCAGATGTCCTTCGTTGCTGATATTCAGGGACAGCAAGGCGTCTCTCGCTCCTAAGTACAGCGTCTCCTCATCATCGCTCAGCAGCAGCGTTGTGGTATTATAAACATCCGGAAGAGTGAAGAGTGTAAAAGGACGACCAGGGCTCCCTGAAGCAACACACACACACACACACACACACATCAACGTCTGCCATTTTAAACAACATTGATGCTAAAAAAAGCAATCACCATTCACATAGGAGGCGTGTCCTCTGATCCGTCAGTCACAGTCTAGGAGGCGTGTCCTCTGATCCGTCAGTCACAGTCTAGGAGGCGTGTCCTCTGATCCGTCAGTCACAGTCTAGGAGGCGTGTCCTCTGATCCGTCAGTCACAGTCTAGGAGGCGTGTCCTCTGATCCGTCAGTCACAGTCTAGGAGGCGTGTCCTCTGATCCGTCAGTCACAGTCTAGGAGGCGGGGTTTCTGATCTGTCTGTCTCAAGTGAATGAGGTGTGGCTTAAATCTTTTTGTACTACACCAAGTCTTACGTTGCTATGCCAGGACCCCTTAATGTCCCCTTAAAATAGTTTTTGGACAGCAGTGTCGATCCAGGCAAACGTCCACCCGAGGCATGTTATACAATAAAAACAACCTTAATTGCTTTAAAATGATTGCAGATGAGACGCTGATTATCAGTAATAATTTTTAATTGTCTAAAATCAAACCCGGCAGAACCGACTGAGGAAAAAGTTCTTTAAAGAAACAGGGGGTTTAATGTCTGATAATGTGGACTGATGGTATAAAGTTTGATATAAAGTCATTTTTATTAGTGAACATGGCCATGTGAAATAAAGCGCCTAAAACAGGCTTTAGCAGCTTTAACAGATAAATAAAGAAACGTTATCTGTGATCAATTATTTTTCCCCAATATGTCATTAAAATCATTGTTTTTCACCCAGAAACGAGGATTTAACCCTTTACTTACTAATGCTGAGGCGAACTTTGCCTTATTTACATTTCTGACCGCTGTAAAGTTTAAAATAAATAAATAAATAAAAAAACAGGAAGTGGAAATCACCTGACTCGTCATGTACCATCAAGTCCAAGATGCACGAGGAGCGATTTGTTGCTGCCGCAGTCACGCAGCGGTTTTTTGCTGTTGCAAGTGTTTATTGCACGCGTTTTTATCTAAAACGCTGAGACTGCAAAGTGAGTGCGTCATTATTATCGACAGTAATTACAGCGTTAAAAAACAAACACCCAAGTAAAACCCAGCGCTTTAATTTTATTTCAACCCGAAACTCCAAAATAGCAGAAATCGGACGAGTATCAGCTCATTTTAACACCAGTGAAAGAGAGTTTAACGTTGAACCACCCCCCCATCGTGTATCGATATTCTAACCTTTAGTATTGATACATATATAAATGATGTATTAATTGATTTACGTTAATATTTAATTAAAACCTTCAGTTCCTGTTAAACGACTTCCTCCTCCTGTCCTGTAGGCAGAAAACTTAAGGGGAACACTTTTTTTTTTTAAAGTGATGCAACATGTATTGTATTGCAACATATCGTGATTTATTGTATGGTGACCCCTGTATCGTACTGTGAGGCTCCGGCCAATGCACAGCACTAGATTGGACAAAACAACGTTATACACAAAGAAAAAAAAAAAATGTGGTGAATGTCTGGGCTCAGTTGCAGGTTCGAATCGACAGGAAAAGGTTATTAATGTCTTATTTCCATCAATAAATAAGAAATTACTTTACTTTAGTTCGCATCTTTACTCTTACCTTTAGTCTATTGAGACCATGTGTAACCAAATTTGATGGTTAATTTCCTCCTCCTCCTCCTCCTCCTCTCACGGTCTCAGTAGACTTAAAGTAAGAGTGAAGATGCGAGCAGCACCCGCAGGGGAAATTCTGTACAGGAAGTGTAGGGCTGTATAAAGGAAACACTGTCGACACGGTGAGTTTTGTTTTGTTTATATCGTTTGAGCAATTCGCTCATGTGAGACGCGGTTGTCTGGCGTCTATTCGCACCGCTCGATCCTATAACCTCTCATCTCAGTCACGACCGACGTTAAATTAATGAAAAGTCAATCCTTTTTTTCCAGATGATGTTTAACTAAAACGCAGTGTAAGTGCGTCAGTCAGTGTGTATTATTTGTCTCGATTCAGCTTATGCAATCCTGTTTTATCCGGTTTACATTAAAGTGGTGTTTTATTAACTTGCTTTGTGGTTCACAAGGCAAAAGGCTTTATAACGGCACAGGGATGGAGTTTTTTTAAGTTGAGAGCAGAAGGAATGCGGAAGCTGCCGGTTGGTTCGCTTATTCGTTTCAGGCTGCATTTAATTAAAATAGTATTTTTTATATTAAAATGTTGTCTGAGAGGTTTTTAGGGCTGAAATAAACATTTACATCTACACCAAGTTTATTTAAACAAACCATTTGGCAGACATTCATTCCATTTAGTTACATAGAGTGAGAGTGAGTGTAAATGTGAGGTGAGTTTGACTGGGAGAGTGTGTGTGTGAGAGAAAGAGTGTGTAAGTGTTTGTGTGAGTGTGTGTGAATGAGAGAGTTAGTGAGAGTGTAAGGTGAGTGAGTGAGAGTGTGTAAAAGTGGGTGTGTGTAAATGAGAGAATTAGTGAGAGTGTGTGTACGAGCGTGAGTGAATGAGAGCGAGAGAGAGAGAGAGAGTGTGTAAAAGTGTGTAAGTCTGTGTGTGTGTGTGTGTGAATGAGAGAGTTAGTAAGTGTGAGTGAGTGAGAGAGACAGAGTGTGTGCAAGAGTGTGAGTGAGTGAGTGTGTAAAAGTGTGCAAGTGTGTGTGCGAATGAGAGATAGAGTGAATGAGAGTGTGAGGAGGTGTAAGTGAAAGGGAGTGTGAGAGTGTTTGCGAGTGAGTGAGAGAGATGGAGAGTGAAAAAGTAAGTGTGAGAGAGTGAGTGGAGAGTGAGCGAGTGTTAAAGTCAGAGTGGTAGAACAGTAGTTAGGGTCAGTGGACTACTAATCGGAAGTTTGTGGGTTCGACTCCCAACACCAAGTTACCACTGCTGGGCCCCTGAGCAAGGCCCTCAACCCCCAATTCCTCAGTGGTGTAAATGAGATCAATGTAAGTCAGTCTGAATAAGGACGTCTTAATAAATGCTGTAAAATGTGTGTGGAAACCACAAAAATCATCTAAGCACACCTGGATTCACCTGGAATCATGTGGTTCTCCAGACACTTGAGGTGCTTCAGTCTCACTGCTTTAAATCACAACCCGTGTGAACTGAATCTCTGCTCGGCTTCACGGTTCCGAGAAAACAAATAAAGATGTAAACTACAAACTTGTGCTGTTCGAGAAACAAATACATTACGCAACCCGGGATCATTTGCCCTTGAGGGAGGTGTAGATTCCTGCCTGAACCTGCACACACACACACACACACCTCAACTGCACCAGAGGGCAAACTGAAATGTAAACACACACAGGGAGTAAAGATCTGGGGTAGGTGACCGTGTGCGCGTGGAAGGGATTTGGTTCTAACCCATCCATAATCTTTTCCCTCCTTTTTTCTATCATGGCACTCGTTTTCGGACATTTACTGATATGAAACCTGAGAAATAAAAAAAAACAGGAAATAAATTAGCCACTATTAGCGCTGGTATCACTGAACTGTAATTAGTCTATGTAATTAAGTCACTTAGTTACTAATTAATATACAGGATGTTTATGAGACACAGAACTAAACCATGAAAGAAACAAAAACTGTCCCTCATTACTATAAAGGTCCCCTTTGTCGGTAGAACCTGTTTGTTTTATTCAGAATCCTGCTGAAGGAAATGCTAACGCGCGGACGCCTGTAGCTAAAACAGGAGACACCGCCAGCACCTCGCTTTTCCTCAGTAAACTCAGTTTCCACATTTCAGATAAGATTTTTCTTTAGAATTCAGCAGGGACGATTTTCATACACAGACGTGAGCACAGCCAGAACGTTCCCACACACACCATCATTTCTGTGTCTCCGGGGTCTTAAATTAAGTAATGAACACATGACAAAGGGTCACATGTCATTCAACAACTCTAGACTTTAAAAGGGGTCACGAACTCAAAAACTGAAGGCAGTCGGAGTTCTGGAATGTTCTACTCGGTGATGTAATAGTGTGCAAAATGAACATCGACGCCTGCTTCAACATCACCGCCTGCTTAGCCCCGCCCACCGATTGGTGATGAATAAATGCTAAGATTACTCTAAGGACGAGACGCTGCACTGTCCTTACTCACCATGTCTATTCAAAGTGCTCTGATGAGGGGGTTAAAAATTATTACATAATTGATTATATACCAAGTGGACCTTAGAGGACGGGTACCAAATAAACACACTGAGGTATTTCATCAACCCTTTAAATATAGAACTAAATGCATTACTTTAATATTTATTCTTTAACTTAAATACAATGAATATTATAAATTTCATCTGAGCAGCTCGAACAGTTACCATTCATACAGTTCATCTGCAGGCGTGATTATTAACACTGAAAAGAAGAAATGCCATACTGTAGCTCACAAAACACAGAAAAATGTCCTATACAAATCCAGAGAAATCAGGACCTTGAAAAACCAAGTGCACTAGAGAACAAAGGAGCCTGGAAATGAAAAAAAACCCTGGATACTTAGGGAAACTTGGGAATATGGAAAACCTGTGACCCTGAAAAACTTGCAGCCTTTGAGAACCTAGGACATTAGAAAAACTAGGCCCCTAGAGGAACCTAGAAATTAGAATCTTTAGGAAACTAGAGACAATCTGGCAGACCTGGTCCATAAGAACCTAGGACCTAGAGACCCTTAAAATCCTAGGATCCTATAGATATTCTACAAAACCTGGTCACTGAAAATCTCCTGACCCTGGAGAACATCTTGAACCCTGGCGATCTTAGACATGCTCCTCTTTAAAAAAACCATCCCCAAAGGCAATCATTTCTGAACCCTCTGCTTCCCCACAAAACTACAGGAAGTGAAAATGTCCTGTCCTGCTTCACTGTTGCTGCTTTATCCTGAGAGCCAGGCCTTTTTCAGAATGTAGATGTGAAACTCGACACACTGATGAGGAAACGAGGCACTGAGGTGACACAAAAAAAGAAGAAAGAAAATGTGTTGGGTGAAAGAGTCGAGGTCCAAGTCTGCAGTTAGAGCTGCTGATTCAGTCAGAAACTGATATCTCGGGTTGACACTTCCCTCAGGACCAACACAAACGACGGGAGAGGTCTGTTCTGGAATGTCCGATCTGATGATACACTTATCTAACATCTGAAGGGACGCTGAACTCACAACACGCAGCTACAACACAACTTTATCATCCATCTCCAAGACGGTCTTACGAGGACTTTGAGGAGACAGTGCTGGCCTGTAGGGTTGTGGGGGCCCTAGACGAGATCATGAAAATTGGGTCTCCTTGTGTAAAAAGAGTGAGAAGAAAGAACAAAAAAATATTTTACTGTATTAATGTGTCTTAACTGTAATATATTTACATGTGTAAGAATATTTAGTCTAACAATTTATTACCATAGCGATTATAATATAGGGAACTTAGTTTTTTGACAGCCCCTTTACTGTCATGCTAAATGTCTAATAAGCAAATAAACATTGGACATTTTTAGAAGTTCTTTTTAAATTTATTTATAGTAATTTTATAGCACATTTATAGCAATTTTCAGAGACTTGTGAATATTAGAATCATTACGGTACTCCAGTTCTCCCAATATACTACAGTCGGTGTTCTTCAAATTAGAGTGTGATGCCGCTGTGTATATTTCTAATCTTTTCTGCTTTTATTTATACTGTTGTTTCTGTATTTCTTAACGTTTTTTAGATATTTGTGATGTATAAATTCTTTATCAAATCTGGTGGGTAATTTTTTTTCTCAACAATCTTACGGCCGCAGTCGCATTTCACGTTTGGAAATAAACATGATAAAGCTGAAGAAGGTTTTCATGGAGGACGGGTCCCCCAGACGAACACCTTTAAGGCCTGTTGGACGGGTCGGTACTGATGTTTGAACTAGTAAAAACTCTACCAGACCATAACATAACATAAAATCTACTACTACATGTGGTACTTCCTCATTTATTTTCTTTCTGCGAACTGATGGCTGAAGTGTGGCTTTCTGGCTTTTCTTCTAAAAACAACTCATGCAAATGATTTCTATAAGAAGATTTTCAACAGCTGTTAACAGCAAGTGAAGACAAACCACAAATATCCTGATACAAAAAAAAAAGACAAACACAGTGAAAAGCAAGTGATTTAGAAAGAGTGAGAAACAAGAAAGAGAGACAGACTGACTTACAGAGAGAGAAAGAGAGTGACAGAATAACAGAGAAAGACAGACCTACAGAGGGACAAACCAACAGATCATCAGAGAGACAGACCGACAAAGGGGCAGACCGACAGATCATCAAAGAGCTAGACCATCAGAGCGACAGGGAGACAGACCATCAGAGCGACAGGGAGACAGACCATCAGAGCGACAGGGAGACAGACCATCAGAGCGACAGGGAGACAGACCATCAGAGCTGGGAGACAGGACCATCAGAGAGACAGACCATCAGAGCGACAGGGAGACAGACCATCAGAGCGACAGGGAAGACAGACTGGGAGACCTATCAGAGAGACTGGAGAGACAGACCATCAGAGCGACAGGGAGACAGACCATCAGAGCGACAGGGAGACAGACCATCAGAGAGACTGGGAGACAGAGCAGAGGTACAAACCAACAGAGGGACAAACAGAGACAGCAAATGAGTGAGTGAGCAAGTGAGAGGAAGAGAGAAAGAGAGGAACACAAAAGTTTAGAAAACACTGTCCATTTTGCAGAACAAGTGAACCACTGAATGAACACACACACACACACACACACACGCACGCCACACGCACGCACACGCACACACACGCACACACACACGCACACACACACGCACACACACCCACGCACACACACCACACACGCACACACGCACACACACGCACACACGCACACACACGCACACACACACACACACACACGCACACACACACACCACGCAATAGTCTTAACCATCCGCGTTAGCAGAACAAACCTTCTATTCATTAAAAAAAGCCACAATAAAAGAAACAAAACTGTTTCAGGCAAGTCAGCACTTTCACCACTTTTTCTTTTTTTCTCCCAAATAATGTGAAGTGGTTCACTGGAGGCCCCGCCCCCTCCTGAGAACATCAACCAGCTCACACCACCACACAACACTGAACCCAAACACACAGCACGAAACCCAAATCCTCAACAAAAATCCAGACATACTGGATGAATTACGGCGAAACCTCAGCATACAAACTGAATTGGTTCTGGAGGCGAATTTTTAAGACCAAAATTGGTACTTCGATACAAAAATCTCCAAAAATCCGTTCCAGCCACTTAAATCCATTACCGAGATTACCAACCTAATTCCGCATATATTTCTGACAGACTAACAGAAAGACAGACTGATTAACAACGAGAGAGAGAGAGAGAGAGAGAGAGAGAGAGAGAGAGAGACAGAATAACAAAGAAAGACAGACCGACAGAGAGACAGACTATCAGAGACAGGGAGACAGACCAACAGAGGGACAGACCAACAGAGACATAGGAAGACAGACCAACAGAGAGACAGACCACCAGAGAGACAGGGAGACAGGCCGTCAGAGACAGAAATAGCAAGTGAGCGAGCGAGCAAGTAAGAAGAAGAGATAATCTATTACCAAGTTTACCAACACTACCATTATAATTCTGCATATATTTCTGACAGATTAACAGAAAGACAGACTGATTAACACACAGAGAGAGAGAGAGAGAGAGAGAGAGAGAGAGAGAGAATAACAGAGAAACAAGAGACAGAGAGACAAACCAACAGACCATCAGAGACAGGGAGACAGACCAACAGAAAGACAGGGAGACATACCAACAGAGAGACAGCAAGTGATTGAGGAGGACAATCTATTTCCAAGATTACCAACACTACCATTATAATTCTGCGTATAAAACATTTAGTGGAGACATGAAAATAAAGTAAAATATGAAAGCAAATAGACCAAAAATCAGTAATTAACCAAAAAAACTCTCTCACTGAAAAAAACCCCCAGTCTGTCTTGACCACCGCCTTGATACAAATATCTTTTTATTTTCTTTTGTATGATTTAATAAAAGCAGTGTGAGGTGCGTTCTGTGTTGAGAAGTTTAAGGGAGGAGGGTAAAGTCCTGACCAATCACAACGCAAAAAACATTTTCCTGTTTTTGATTGGCTGTAAGTAACGGCGCATTCTTTATAAGAACATTAGTACAACAATAGTTTTGCTATTCCATCCATTAAATTAGTATCTATCTCCTTAACCCCGCCCCCTAAAATTGCCCACCTGAGATATCTGTCTGCCCACCTGGGATATCTGTCTGCTTCACCCTTCTATGGTTGGCTGAAACCGGGCCTAAGACTAGCTCATCAGCTGAAAGATGGAATTTCAGACCCGTTTATATTAAAGCGTGTATAACATTTCGTATTTTTAGGACTACGCTTGGAGGTCAGTATGATGTGATGTTGTACGTGTTATATGTACTGTATTGTTTGTTGCAACATCCCTTTCATGGACTGCAGATGCAAATTAACTTTACAGCTAACCGTATAAATAAATGAAATGAAACCCGAGCATCAGGAAATAAACCGAACATCTCGGTAAGCTCCGGCTCATTATTCCTCGTGTGTATCACAGAGCGCCATTGTTCTGAGCGGAAAAAAATAAGGAAATATGATTTGGAGGTCAGATGGGAACCGCTGTAACGCGAGCTGAAGTTCAGCGCCTGTGATGCTGCACAAAAGCGCCGTTCATTCGGGCAACAGCGTGAAAAGTCCTTCAGAAGTTTAAATAAACATCACTGATATGTCAACTCCAGCTTTTCCCAGGAGCGGAACACCATCCCGGGCTTTAACACGGAGCACCGAGGCGTACGCTTTTAATTCCCGTCCCTGCTTAGCCGTTAGCTTTAGCACCAGCCTACACCATAAACCGATCCTGATGTAGCACACCAACAACAAAACATGACGATCCGATCTGATCTGATCCGATCCGATCCGAGTCGATTGTGACTCTACTGTTACTGCAGGTCATGGTGGAGTTTAAGAACAACCTGGCTACAGTTTCAGTCCGATTAGATTGGATTAGATTCAGTTTCAATCTGATCAAAGATAATTTTTACAGGCAACTCTGGCTGAGCTTTAGAACAACAATTTCCTGATATATAAACATTATATAATAATAATAATAATAATAATATTATAGTCATATTTACATTCACAGCATTTGGCAGACGTCTTTATCCAGAGTCACTTACATTTATCTCTTTTATACAACTGAGCAATTGGGGGTTGAGGGCCTTGCTCGGGGGCCCAGGGGTGGTAGCTTGGGGGAGCTGGGAATCGAACCCACAATCTTCAGGTTGGTAGTCCAACATATTAACCATGAGCCCACCACTTCCCCTGTATTAATACTATAAGTAGTATATAGTACCAATAAAATTCCACGACTGAGGTAAACATTTATTCCAACTCATGTTTTATTAAAATGTCTGTTAGATCAGAAGAACACGTTAAATCTTAATCTAATAAATGACGATCTTCATAGTTAATCATACTAAATAAGCATTTGTTTAAATAATCGCTTAGACAGCAACGAAGTTTTTATAAAATAATGCCTCAAACCGTGAGAACTTCTCAGGAACGGAGTAACAGAATAACAACAGAAATTAGCAGAAAGCAGCAACGTTAAAGTAAAAAAATAATAAATAAAGTTTAACTGCTATAAATTAAGCCGTGGAGGAAAGCGGGGAGCGGGATGAACGAGCCGGTAATCACGTTAAGCTGAACTGGCGGTTAGGTTAAGTGCTTTACAAACCTTTAGCATGGCTGCTTAGCACCGCTTCTCTCATGTTCCAAAACATTTGACGGCACCATATGTACATTTTACACGTCCCAGTTCGTGACCTTTCCTAAGCCTTTCCTAACAGTCCTAAATCGGAACTTTCCTCCATTACATGACTCGCCAGATAATACTAGCTGAACCGCGGGTCCCCCTTTACTACCTCACACAGAGCGCGCCATGTGACCGATCACCTGAACGTAAACTATTGTAATTTAAAAACCAATACTATCAATTAAAATATTCAATAAAAACTAATTTTAATGACTTCTAACAAAACGCTTCGGTTTAATTATTTTTTCAAAAAAAACCTTTCCAGGCCTAAAATTCCAGGACTTTTCTAAGTTTTTACATTTGGCTAATGCGCTAATCCAGACCCAACAAACCCTTTATAATATCAATATACTTCTAATGCTAATTATTCTATTATAATTAACAACAAAGACCTGATGCTATTCTTTAACAATAAATGTAAACCGACTGAGAAGTGGAAAAAAACTAATTTCTAGAATGTTTTTTTTAATAAAAAATAAATAATATATTTTTAATAATAATGTGTTTTTAGCTGAATAATAATTTTTTTTGTAATGAAAATACAAAAATGTGGTATTTTATATATATATATATATATATATATATATATATATATATATATATATATAATATATATATATATATATATATATATATCCACCACACACACACCGTTTCAGCCCCCCCCCCCAGGTCTCTCTTACACTACAATTGCTGTCCTCTCAATATAGAGGCAAAAAAAAGAGTTAGTTGATAAAGGAGGAAGAGGAGGATGATGATGATGATGATGACTCTAAGCTATCAGAGGGATTTATGCATAAAGCAGAACTGACTGGTTAAGTCGTTATTATTAAGAATGAAAGCGGATGAAAGCTGCTCTTTAACACTTCTTATAAATGCAGTGAGATTGAACAGACAGAAAGTTTCAGGGTTTCAATCGGAAGTCACAGCATAATAAAAGATGAAAATCACTGGGACTGAGAAAAAATTCGGAGTGAGTGGAGACGCCGATGATTCTGTGATCAGAAGAGCTAAAACCAAACTATTCGAAAAAAACACCCAAACACACACACACACACACACACACACATATATATGCATTTTATTTGTGAAGTAAGTTGTAATTGTGTTTAAGTTTGACATGCCCCAGTTAAACATAAAAGGAAAATGAACAAAGGATTCATAAATTGTGCACACACACACACACACACACACACACACACACACACACACACACACACACACACACACACACACACACACACACACACCTTTGTTTATAATGTGACAGATTTAGTAATCTCTCCTCGGGATTGTGCAACTATCTAGAAAACATTTATCATCAATATTGTGTGTGTGTGTGTGTGTGTGTGTGCGCACTTCAGTCATGTCTTTCTCACACAGCACACTCCTATCGTAGAGAATAAAGTAACCGCCACGCTAAAACTAATTCACACACACACGCGCGCACACACACACACACACACAATGAAGGCAAACTTCATTACTGTGCACTAAACCAGATTAAATCTTACACTTAAATGTTCTGGAAGTTTCCTGAGTTCACACAGGAGGTCAGATGGAGGAGAGTTGCCATCAACATCATAGAAAGAACATTTCTAACAAGTTGAGAATTAAATCATTCTTTAATTAAACATTAATTAACTATAATTAAAGGGTTCTGTTGATTTGTCAGACACAAAGACTTTCAATTTTGTGTCTTTAAAAAAAAAAAAAAAAAAGGACTCTTACCAAGGGGAAAGGTGACCCGGGGAACGGCATGAGGGTGACATCTGCTGCCTCCGATGAAGATAATGATGACGATGATGAGGGAATTAGCGAGGAGCCACTGTTGTAGAAACGCCATTCTGGCTGCAGGAGGACGGAGACCAGGACGAGGACGATTCTGCACTATCTGAGAGAGCTGGGCTCAACGCCGCCGCTTCGTTCGGTGACTGTCCAATACGAGCTCGAGCGCCCGGACGGCCCACAGGAAGTCAGAGCCGTCATGTCATCTGTTACGGGAAGACGAGAAGTCGTGTTCATTTCACAAAAACGGGGCACAAGGCAGTAATTTCCTTCTGTCTGAAACTCACTTCCTCTTTTGAGTGTGAACCAAAAAAAAGCTTTTTCTATAAAGAAAAAAAACGTCGTCATCGTATTAAACGGTTCTAAAAACTGCTCATCCGTCAGAACACGACTCCACATTCAGAAGTTTCAATCTATTCCTTTAAGATTAACCATTTCGGCCGGAGGAACCGCTACACCACGGCGCCGGCATCCACATGCACAAGTTCCGACTAGCCAGGTTCGATTCCGGCTCGGGTTCCTTTCAGTCCCACCTCCCCCCTTATTTCATCCCTCCGTCCTATCAGTAAGGGCAAAAATCCCCAAAATAATATCTAAAAAAGAAAAAAAAAAAAGAAGTTGTTGTTTAACCATTTCATTATTGCAGAATTTCATGCGAAACTCCGCAACGTTTGGAAAATGTTTCAAATTTTACAGAATTTTTTTCAAATATTACAAAATGAGGTAAATTTTCAGCGGATCGTCTCGAATTACTATTATTTCTTTTTTTGTTTGAAGCCACAGCAGAATCGGAAGCCACCCTTATTAAAAAAACTATACACAAAGTTACAATACAAAACAACAATCAGGCAGCTATAAAATGTACTTTCATTAAGGTAATAAAAAGGGTTTTTTAGGTTGTGATTAAATAATCAAGAATGGTTTCTGGTGAAACATGAAATAAATCTTTGAGGGAATCTACTTTATAATAGATTTCTAATTTTATTAATAACCAAACAGTTCAATTAAATCTCTCTTTACAACTTCAGGTTGGATTTCATACGATTGTGTTGTTTGCACACATCATCCACTCCTCCTGACACTTATTTAAGATGTAATAAGTGCAGGTGGTGGTAGCGCAGTGGTTAAGGTGTTGGATTGCTAACCCGAAGATTGTGGGTTTAATTCCCAGCAACGCTAAATTACCACTTATGGCCCCAGATTGTTTAGTTGTAGGAAATTTGCTTTGGATAAGAGCGCCTGCCAGATGCCAGAAATGTTAATGCAATAACTGATGGTGGGTTTAAGATCTGATAATGGAATTTGACTTTCTAGACTAAAAGCTCTCTTTTTGCAGCCCCTTCAGCTCTGTCATTTCCTAAGAACCCAACATGGACTGGAACCCAGCGGAAGATAAGACTGGAAAATAGTTTCTGCATTTGGTTTGTCAAGGGATGATGAACTGAAGGGTAAAAAACTAAAGTGTAACTGATGTAAAGTGTGTGTATATATATCTATATATATATATAT
>VCAZ01000008.1:10791262-10828762 GCA_005784505.1 Bagarius yarrelli | reverse complement strand
TACCACATTTTTTACTCATTTCTCATTACAAACATGTAAACACGTCTTTTTACTTAAGGAATTTTGGTCTGGACGTGGTTTTTTTTTCTTTTTTTTTTTCCATGATTCGTTGAGCTCCAAACCCCACAAACTGCGCTGGAGTCTGTAGCTCTGTACCGAACGTCACTCTCAAGCCCGAGCACGTCCGTCACGCTCAACATCCTCACGCTGTTATTCAGCACTAAGCTGTAATCTGCCTGTGGGATTGAACAAGGTGATACAAGTAGACGGTGCGCTTAGCGAGAACATGCAGTAACCAGCTTTATGCGCTAATAACAGCTGTGCATCACCGCAACCTGCAGTCAGAACTCGCCGAGGAACGAGGAAGTCCTACCTGAGTCAGGAGTACAGCCAGGAAAGCAAAAACATCTGTCTGAGCTTAGAGATCACGTCGCTGCACTGTGTGTGTGTGTGTGTGTGTGTGTGTGTGTGTGCACGCATGTGTAAATAAGCATCCAGATACTCTGACACGTGCACACACACGGAATCAGGTTTGGGTGTGTTTACATGAAACAGGAAAATCCCTCCAATCAGGACTGACTAGGACTGAAAATTGTTTATTCCTTCTTCACCACAACAGCTGTGTGTCTTATCTGTCCGATGAAGACAAACAACACAAATGACTGTCATGTGACCTCACAAAGACATTTCTACTGCCGTTGTCTTATGTGTGCACGATAGAAAGAGCTTTGACAATAAAAAGACTAAGACAACAGACGGCATTTTACCTTCTTGTTGCTCCAGCCGGAGGTCGGATTAGACTTGAAATTCTTTTCCTCACGTACCCCGGCGTAATTGTTTGGGTCAGAGCACAGGGTCAGCTGGTCACTTTGGAGAAGGGCGTCGGCCAAATGCCTAAAAATGATCATCAGCTCAAAGCCTTAAGCATTAGCGCTACCAGTGTCCCCCCCGACAGCAGTGATCAAGACCTCATAAAGAGGAAACCTTCCCTCATAAAGAAGATTTAAAAGCGAACCCATCCTCATCTGGGTGACTTATTAACCAATAAAAATAAACAAAACCCCAAACTGATTGATTGACACCACTTTGGTGCAGCCTGAATCTTGTAGATCCGGACCTCTAGACTATTGGCAAAAAGCATTTCACTGGCACGTAGCACAAATACCTTTGGAACCATTGAACTGCTTCTTATGTTTTAATCATTTGGTCTCTGTCCAGTTTTTAGACTCAAGAATTGCCCTCATCCCCTTGCATACAGGCACAGATTGAAGGCCTGGCTTGGTGGTGGGGCAGTGACGGCTCAAACAGTTAAGATAGTTAAGGTGCAGAGTTGTTGGACGGAAGGGTGGGGTTCGAGCCCCATTACTGCCAAGCTAACCCACTTTAACCACCTCATGCTCCAGGGGTGCTACATCCAGGGGTACCCTGCACTCCGACCCCAGCTGTCCAAGCTGAAATATGCTTGGTATATGACTTGTACCTCTCTATCCAGCTTGTCAACTTGTAGATCGCTACCCAACTGAGACTTGCACAGAATCTTTGGACCAGTATTTGCTCCAATCCTTAGTGGTAGTTCAGTGTTTAACGGGATGCATTGCTGATCAGAAGGCTTTGGAGTCAATTCCAAGCTGTAACTGCTGGAACCCTGAGTGAAATCCTTAACCCTCAGTTGGATTAAAAAAAGAAAGATGTAACGTGATTCGTGACGGATCAAAAGGGAACCAGTGTCCTTTTGGTCTTTAGGTGAACCCTTGGCTACCAGTTTTATTTTCTGTTCATTCGAGTCAAGCCGCCCTGTGACATCACAACAAACATGAGCCAAAGTCTTCACAGGTGTGGAACAAGAGTACACGTCTCACAGAAGGTCATTACAATTGTGTCTTAATCGTTAGGAGTTTGAATCCTGTGCTTGTGATTTTATGTACAGTGCTTGCTTGGGAATTGAACTTGTGACCTTCTGACCACCAATTAAAGAAGATTAGTCCTTGCGAGGGGTTTGCAAGTGGTAGATACTCATACTGTAGCTTAGTTTTTAAGCTGTTTGACTGCTAATCGGAAGATTTTGGGTTCAATTTCAAGCACAGACAAGCTTGCACTGCTGGGCCCCTGAGGAAGGCCCTTACCCATTAAACTGCCCATAAAAAAGAAAAAAAGAGAGATAAATGTATGTCACCCTGGATAAGGGCGAATGCCAGACATTTAAACATGTGTAGATTTGCACGATAAGCGAAATGCACGAAAAACCTTTGCAGGTCGCATTGCATAATCAAGCAATTTTGGATACAGGTGCTGAAAAAAATCCCCTGAAGCGACTGAGTCACTTTGTCCTCTCAGTGTGATTAGTAAGCATTTATAGACAAAGTAGGACTTTACTCTCGGCTTTAAGTCTTTAATCTAGCTCATTTATAGCTGTGGAAATATAGACATTTGAAGGTCTAGTCCTCAGTTCAGGTCCATTATCCAGATTTGTTTTGCAACTGGACATTTCTAAATATAGAGATGGTGAGGATGTCATGGCGACAGGCCTGTCCGTCTCATCTTGTTGGTGGCTTATTATCAACATGCAGCTCCAGGCAAACAGGCAGTTATACATGAAAGTAACACATGCTGTGATAGCGAGACGGACGAAACTCCAAACAAACACAATTTTGCTATAACCATTTGAATTACAGGAAGACTGACGGTTTGGTGTGGACTTTTGTATCCAACCGTTAAAGCACCAGGTTTTATAGTAAAGCAAAAGTCACAACCAACAAGATCTAAAATCAGCAGCAAATACAAAAAAATCCAATAAGTTAACTAAGGATGAGCTTTGTGCTGGTCATGGCGCGAGCAGCCCAAGGGTAAGGAGAGCCGTTAGTAAGATCGGGTGTGACGGGCGTCTTCCAGCTCTCCTTTAGTGTTTATGACTCACTGACAAAATGAAGAACAGACAACAAATCACACAAGACCAGCGCATTAACACAGAACACAGCGAATTAACATCCGTCACACGGCGTAAACAAATCGGTTACACAGATACTCTAAAACACAGTTTATTGGAATCATGTTTTCTTTGAGAACACCTTAAACTAATCCCTTAAACAGACCAAACCCCTACGGTAACTAATCCCTCACACAGACCAAAACCCCCACAGTAACTAATCCCTCACACAGACCAAAACCCCTACAGTAACTAATCCACTAACAAACACAGACCAACACTAATCCCTACAGACTAACCAAAACCAAAACCCCTACAGTAACTAATCCCTCACACAGACCAAAACCCCTACAGTAACTAATCACTTAAACAGACCAAAACCCCTACAGTAACTAATCCCTCACCCAGACCAAACCCCACTAACTAAACAGACCAAAACCCTACAGTAAACTAATCACTTCAAACAGACCAAAACCCCTACAGTAACTAATCACTTAAAACAGACCAAAACCCCCCACTTACAGTACACACAGACCAAAACCCCTACAGTAACTAATCACTTAAACAGACCAAAACCCCTACAGTAACTAATCCATCACACAGACCAAAACCAAAACCCCTCACACAGACCAAACCCCCCAACACTAACCAATAAACCCTACAGTAACTAATCCCACAGACCAAACCCCACTAACTAATCCCTCAACAGACCAAAACCCCCAAAATCCCCTCACACAGACCAAAACCCTACAGTAACTAATCCCTAACTAACACTTAAACCACCCCTTAACTAAACAGACCAAACCCCCTACAGTAACTAAACTAACCCCTCCACTTAAACAGACCCCAAAACCCCTACAGTAAACTAATCACACTTACCAAACCCCTACAGACACAGACCAACCCAAAACCCTACAGTAACTAATCAAAACTTAAACACAGACCAAAACCCCAACAGTAACTAATCCCTCACACAGACCAAAACCCTACAGTAACTAATCACTACTAAAACAGACCTTAAAAACCCCCACAGTAAAAACTAATCCCTCACACAGACCAAAACCCTACAGACCAAAAATTTTCCGAGGCCTTGAGACGCAGCATGTGAAACTGAGAGGAACGCTGGGAACTTGTCAAAAACATGGAGAACAAAAAAGCAAACAGATGAGGAATTTTTAAGTGTTTCCAGAGTTAAGATTTTTCCCAGTTATTAGAGTTTAATCCAAGTTCATATTCCATAAAATAAAAGAAAAGAGGAATTTAAGGAGTTCAAGTCTTTCATTTCTGAAGTATTTAAGTTTATTTATTTATTTATAAAGATCTTTTTTGCAGAAAACTATATTGTAAAACACACCCTTACAGTGGGATAAAATTATTTATACCATACAGCAGAATTTTGGTCATACGGCCCACCCCTACACTCCATTAAATAACTGACATGGACGAGTCCCTCTCACACAGAAAAATCTGGGGAAACTCGGGAAGTGTTAGTGCAGTAGTTAAGGTGGTAATTGGAAGATCCGAGTCTGATTTTCAGTGCCACCAAGCTACCACTGCTGGGCCCCTGAGCAAGGCCTTTAACCTCCAGTTGCTCAGTGGTATAACTGGACGTCTGCCAAATGCTGTAGATGTAAACTAATAAAACCCACATAAAGACCAAACTCACACACGAGCTGATCCATCAGACTGACCAGACATTCTCCAAACTCCAGGAACACAATAACTAGGACGCTTTTCACGAATATATTTATGTATTTTATTTAAAAACGAATTAAACTAAAATATTCAGCTGTACTGATGGGGGGGGGGGTTACCTTTAGAACCCAGCCAAGATTTAGGCCACAGATTTAGACAAAGGAATGTACAGAAACCATAAACACACAAACGGGGGCATTTGCTTTCTTGTATTTCACAGATCGACTACTAGAGAAAGAGAAAAGAGAGAGAGAAAAGAGAGAGAGAGAGAGAGAGAGAGAGAGAGAGAGAGAGAGAGAGAGAGAGAGAGAGAGAGAGAGAGAGAGGGAGAGAGATGGGAGAGAGAGAGAGAGAGAGGAGAGAGAGAGAGAGAGAAGGGATGGAAAGCAAAACATCTGTGGCCTGACAAAACTCTCTCCATTTCACACTAGCATGCAAAGCCTCACCAGCACTGGGCGTTTCAGTGGAAGTAATGAGAAAAAAAGAAAGGGGGGGGGTGTCCCTGAGGTTTGGGACGTGTCCCAACTTTAACTGCACTGAGTCCAAAATCCAAGCGAGAGCTCAGGCGTGTTACGTGATGAATTACACGAGGAACGAGGTCCAAAACAAAACAAGTGCAAACAGAACCTCTTGGAGACTGTGAGGCCATATCACGCCTAGAAACGCCGGGAAACTCGAGACGTTCCATGTTTTATACTTTTCAGCAAACGGACTTTAACTTTGCTGTCATTTACAACAAGCTGCTCCACCATTTTTCCACTGAGGCTCTAGTGTAAGGAATAAGGTGAGGAAAGCTGATTGGTCGGTTCTTGTTAGATGATCCATGGTGCACTTGCGGCATTCGGAAAAGTTCAAATCATTTTAACTTCTCAAATGCGCCTGGAAAAAAAACCCAACCCATCACTCTCAATGGCGCACTTGCCCCGAGTCGACATTTATCATGAAAAAAAACGCCCCAAGGACATGAAATGAAAATCCCTGAGAAAATGTCATTGGTTGGATCTCAGCCAAGAAAAAAAAAGGGAAGATGATCATGAATGGGTCATGATAAGTCACGAGTAAATGTGTTTACACATCATCTCGCACATGTTCAACACACATGGTACTCCCACCAGTTTGGTACTAACACATCATGAGATTAACCCATGAGACCACCACAAGTTAAGCCTTTGTCAGGCAACCCTTTAAGTTGTTAAAATATCCAAGACCACCAATCTGCCATTGCTGGTACCTTCAACAAGGTACTTTAACTGCTCAGTTGGACAAAACTCCGTCAGCAAGCGTATTAGTGGTGTCAGACTCCAATGTTGGGACGTTAAGGAGACTCCAGTTCCAGTTTATTCGAAGTGTGTGTGTGGTTGGAACAAAAACATCTGGTTCCAGATGTAATCTTACTATCCCCTGCTTTAATAATCTCCGCACATCTGTGCAGGTTTTTCACTAGATTGTGTCATGTGACTGTGGGGATTTGATCATTCAGTAGTATAAGTGAGATCAGACACTGACGTTGAGTAGAGGAGGTCTGGGGTTCAGTCAGGGTTCCAATTCATCCCAAAGGTGTTGAGTCAGAATCAGGACACTTGAGTTCTTCTACTCGAAGCAGAACACAGCATGTCTTCATGGAGATCAGGGACTTCCTGCACGGGGACATTGTTATGCTGGGACATTGTTATGCTGGAACAGTGTCCAAGTTTTACGGAAATCAAAGATCTCCACAATCAATTGTGGTAAGACGTTGGAGAAGAACCACATGAGTGTGATGTGATGGTCAGGTGACGTTCATATAACACGTAGTGTTTTTCCATCTCCCAAGACAAAGTGGAGATAATTAGCTTTATGGTGGCTTCATCACACCATCCTATCCCGTCCCTGAACGTGTTCCTACGCCAGCAAATGCTGTGGCTGCGAATAAAAGCTGACAGTTGTACACAGTTGATGCGTATTATTGTTTTGATGTCATGGATGTGTGTGTCGGGCAGGTCTGACTTGAAAAAGAGATTTAGACCTCAATAGGACAGACCTGCTTCGACAAAAGCCAACAAAGAAGAAAGGTTTAGAACTTTCCTCCTGCTTTTCAGCTTTACATTGTGTCTTTTCTAATACGGGGTGTGAACAGCACTACTCACCTTCACAATCAGCTCACAGAGCTCAGTTCGCTCACACACACATACACACTCGATCACACACGCTATTCACCAACGCTGTTCCTCCACACGGAAGGTTTATCCTTAATGCCTCACAAATCCAGACCTAAATCCACAACCTGCTCTGAGGTTCTACAGAAGAAAATAAGCTTTTAATGCCTCACTCTTGAGTAGGTGCTGACAGATACTAACACTCCATAACACACACACACACACACACACACACGTTCAGCTCCACCTTGTCTAAGATCTTTATTAGTAACCAGTAAACACGTTCATGCAAGCGAATGCCATGACACAGACTAACACAGTACGTCGGGTAAAGGAAACTCCTCCTTAAACACATTTATGAATATGCATGAATATGCAAATTAGACACCCCATGTAATTAGATATACTTCTGATATTAGGAATAAAACCTTCGAGAACATGTGCTGAAGCCCAAAACACTTATCCATTTATCGTTACACTTAACGGTATGGAATGCATCAACCAGCTCTTCAAACTTTTCGACCAATCAAATTTAAGAATCTGATAATGCGCTAGTCTAACTGATTATATATGGTAGCGGGTGTAATTATAAAGCCTGTGGTTGGTTCCTGAACACACTCCGTTCTACACAGCACTTCCTGCATTGCTGTACCGTTCGATATATTCTGCGAGTCTCAGCAGAAGTGACCTTTGCAATGGTCTAAACAAACAGAACCCCCACAGCGTGACTGCAATCGGATCACACCATGTTATTTCCTGTACCGTAATAAGTATTAACGTAGAATTCTACCAGCACCAGGCTACCAGATACTGTTATGGTACTAGAATGATCCTGCTTTTCCACCAGGGCTGAAACACTGCGGTTACCATTTCCACTGCCATCATCTCACAGACTTGCTCTTCATCCCTCAAGCTACTTTCTAGTTCTGAGTCTCGCCTGTCCCTGGTTGACCAGACGGCGAGAGAGAGTTAGTCTCTTCGGCATCCAATGCTGAACCGACAGATTTAGTGGTTGTTGGTAATTTATCAGATCGCTTCTAAAAATGGCACCTTACAATCTACATTCCGTAGTAGAAGCTCCGACTCTTAATGTTATTGGTTTCTTTGATGGAGACCAGCAAGGTTTCGGGCTGGCTTAGAACCAGGATTTGTTTTCGTGGAAAATGGCAGCCTGGTTCCGGATTAGGCTCTGGAACCAAGTGGCAAGTGTCAACTCGTCTCTAATGATGATCTGAAAAACTGTTGATACTGGAGACGCCTTCTTTGGTTGCATCACATCCATCTGGTAATCCTAAGAACTTTCTGGTTAGCTAAAGTTACAGCTTGTCCCAGACCGATACTGCGCACCGACACTGGAGACTCCTTCCAAAAAAAGGTAAATCGTTGCCTCCTCATAGAAAAATTACCTTAACAATTTAATGGGATTTTTTTAGATGGTCACATGGTGTAGTTATCGTACAAACAAACACTTTTAATAAGTAAAATGTCTTCAGTTACATTATTTAGATCGCGTTAAAGATACAAAAGTGGATTAGACTTCCGGGACCATCGTCAGTGTTCAGGAAGCTGTTGCAAGAAAACATTTGGTTCAGGTAACGATGGTACCACCGACGTGATGCTACATACATGCAGGACTGCATACGGAGACTGTAAGGACATCTGGAAAATAACGTCAACATTCTAGAACAAGCACATCAATACGAACCTTTCCGCAGAACTAGTTAACGATCTTACGTTAAAGAATAGCAGGGAAAAAAAACTTTTGCGCATAAATAACAGCTCATAAATAATTATTAGGGTTGTTATTTTAACATTTTACCAATCAAATAAATCCACATTAAGCAAAGTATCTAATAATAATCAGATGTAGAACAAGCGCATCAATATTACAAACGCGTGAGTCGCCTGCAGCCGGAACTACTTTTTAACGTAAAATGGAATATTTAGTACAACTTTTTGACCAATCAGATTCAAGAATTCAGTTCGATATTAAAAAATAAAACATTTTCGCAGCTGCAAATAATTTTAACCAGATAAAAACACTTAAATTATTATTTCACCCACATAACCGCGGAAATTAGCTGCTTCGCTAACGGTTTATACAGGTGTTTGACTGCTAATCAGTTAAAGAGGGGGGAAAAAAGTCCACATATGAGTGAAGGAAAACAAACACACACACACACACACACACACACACACACACACAGGTTCATTTAAATCCCCGACGCCACATTGACTTTAGCGCGTTATGAGCGGTTTATTAAGTGTAAAACTGTATTTAAATGCACTCACGCGCCCATGCGTTGCTTTTTCACCTTGTTTTCTCATCCAAGGGTTTTTTAATAACGTTACTCCGATAAACTGCTTAATCTTGCGCCCACTTCCGTTGAAATAAAATAAATGCAGTGCACCGCCTCTACCTGCACCTACACACACACAAATTGCCCCATTCTACACATTCTACCGCCTTTTGGGGTTTTATTTTTTTATTTAGCCGTAAAGCGGTCGGTCATGCCGCCGTTCGCGCCCCCGCTGTTATGGATACACAGAGAAGAGGGGAGTAGGGAAGGGGCGTGTCTTAATCCAAGAGCACTAAATTTAAGTGCACTAAGTAGTGAACAGTGGGTTGAACACTGCTCGTCATTTCGCCAACGTTCTTAAAATAATATTTACATTATTTGGCAGACGCCCTTTTCCAGAGCGACATACAATATTCCTTGTTATACATCTGAGCAATTGGGGGTTAAGGGCCTTGCTCAGGGGCCCAACAGTGGTGGTATGGTGGAGCTGGGAATCGAATCTGGGTCCTCAATTTAATAGTCCAACAACTTAACCACTGCGCTACCACTTCCCAAGATTCTCATAACGTTATTAGTAGTTAATGAAGGACAGACCCATAGAAGGGCGGGGCAGACAAATACCCCCTGGGCAGTTTTTAGGGGTGAGTTTGGGGCCTGGACTAATAAACACACATTCATTTAATCTTATTAAAGCTGAAGTGAAATTTGGAACAGTCAAGTAATATTTTAAAGAGAGAAAAACTCAGTGAACCAATAAATAGGTAAATAGACAGACAGACAGACAGATAGGGCAGAAGATAGATAGATAGATTAGACGGACGGAAGGACAGACAGACAGATAGATAGATAGATAGATAGATAGATAGATAGATAGATAGATAGATAGATAGATAGATAGATAGAGATAGACGGACGGACGGACAGACAGATAGATAGATAGATTAGGACGGACAGAAGGACAGACAGGACAGATAGATAGATAGATAGACAGACAGAGAGACAGACAGATAGATAGATAGATAGATAGATTAGACGGACAGAAGGACAGACAGATAGATAGATAGATTAGACGGACAGAAGGACAGACAGACAGATAGATAGATAGATAGATAGATAGACAGACAGACAGATAGATAGATAGATAGATAGATAGATAGATAGATAGACAGACAGATAGATAGATAGATAGATAGATAGATAGATAGATAGATAGATAGATAGATAGATAGATAGATAAATTAGTCCACTGGGTTTTTTTCTCTAATTAATTCAGAGATTTCTATTTTCTCCACCATCCTCAGATTTAAAGTATAAAAAGCCCAAAAATCAAAAATAATAATAATAATAATAATTTTTAAAAATAATTTGTTGTGTAATTATTGTCATTTTTTCCTGCAGAAATGACATCACACTGGTTTATTAGCTTTATTTTATTTATTTATTTATTTGTCTTCACTAATAATTATGCATGACAGTTTCACTGAATGACCTCATGTCCAGCTGACAGATGTTATAGATATTATAAAAAATCTGGCACTAATATGAGGGGAAATAAAGACACTGGAAAAGTCCACCGGTGTCTGTGTGTGTGTGTGTGTGTGTGTGTGTGTGTATTCGCATCCATCCTGCCCGAATTCACTTTACCAGCTGGTGTCGTTGGCTACATAACAGTAATCACTGCTGACATCTAGTGGCAGTTAAAGAAAATGTTTCATTATAACTGAGTCACTAAAATATAACTAAAATATACCGTTTCATATATTAGTGATAGAGAGTCGGATCCAAAAGAGTCGATTCTTCAACTCCTAATAGCTCTAGTAACGGATTCTATTTCAACGAATTATTATTTTTAAGTAACCAATCACAATCCTAAATGAAAGGGGTATGTAAGTGGACTTAAACAAATGCACACACACATATACATTTATATATATATATAAACAAATGCACGTTAAACTTATTAATTTCTACGCCAATAATTCAAAAAAACCAAAAAGGAAATAAATAGTAATCAAGTCATTATAAAGGTAACTTACCTATTTAAGGAAGTGAGTAAATTCAGTGTAAAGCAAAACGTTCCCAACAAAAAATATATAAAAAAGGAAAAACCCAAATGATGGTAATAATGAGAATATTAATAAAGCTTGGAGGAGATTGGGAGGTTTATTATAATATTAGAATCTGTTGTCCTTTAGTTTTCTCCTGAGCTGCAGGCTGGTTAGGATGGATGGAGGGAAGGAGAGCAGTAAGAGGATTCACTGGATGAGAAAAGAGGATTTAAGGCTTAACACTGACCTGGAAACAAAGATTAAACACAGAAATACAGAAAGTTTATAAAACTGCACAGGGTGACGTCATTAAGAAAACGTTCTTATAACGTTCTCATAAAATAACATGAATACGACTTATAACGTATTATAATCATAAATATTCATTCATTCATCTTCTATAGCTGCTTATTCCCTGATTCGGGGTCACAGGGATCTGCTGGAGTCTATCCCAGTCTCTGAAAGGGAAAAACGCAGGAGGGGGACACCCTGGACAGGCCACCAGTTCATCACAGGGCCACACACACACACACACTGTGGGAGGAAACCGGAGAACCCGGAGTAAACCCACACAAACACGGAGAGAACATCCACATCCACCAGTTTTAAAAGAGTTAAAGTCACAAAACCACAGAATCTGCAGCGTAAATGCAGCCAGAGGATCTAAAAGATGATGTCACGGTTGCAGTATTTCTTTTGGAAGTTCACTAGGTGGTGCACAGCGGATGAGTTAAAAGATCTCTGAGGTTGTAGTCCAACACCTTAGCCACTGCGCTACCCCTTCCCCCATTCCTTCTTTTTTTTGGTATTGCTATTGGACAGGTTGGAATATGATGTGATTGGATTTGGCTGTGTTTTTATAGTAACTCATTGTTTATGCCATTTGTGTAATCGGGGACTATTTTTATGTTCGGTATTTTAGTACTGTTACTAACTGTATTATGACGTTTTCTCTCCTCTGAATGACACATGATGTATTGTAGTAATGGCGTCTCTGTTAGTCTGTGCCGTAGAGGCGGCTTTGAACGGCAACGGTGGGATGTTTGCTTTCAGTGCTAACAAGCTAGTTAGCATTTTTCCGAGATATCCCATTGCACTTTTAAATCCGAACAGTGTGTGTTTGCATGTTAACTTCATCACGCACGCAGCTCCAGTTTAAAGCTTAACACTTAAAGTTCAGTTGAGTCAGTATGTGTTTCCTCAACCCTGAATATGCTCTATGATCGAATTAATAAATTAATTTAATTTAATTATATGATCTAATTGCCTCTAGTTCATTTCAATAATTATGTCAGTTTAAGGCTGCAGCAGTTCACCAGTCACTACACACCACCTCATTACCACTCACAAAGGTCACACTGATGTTATCACAGTAGATCAGACACAGGAAACGTATGTACATGTCGTGGGCGTGGTGCATTTCTAGGTCATTCCGCTCCGTTCTTCCTCCACTGTTAGCGTTTACGGACCTACGTGTGGTTTTTAGACCAAGCACTGAAACTCTACAGTTGATGTTCCTCTACAGTTCTTCTGCAGCTTTGGTCACAGCTGTGGCGGAGGAGGAGGAAGGGGGGGGGGGGGGTTGGGGGGGGGGGGGGGGTGTGTGTGTGTGTGTGACAAAAATATATTGATTTATTAATTTATCTTAATTTTGGACTGTTGATTAGAAAATCATGGCTTCAATTACCAGGTCATCGCTCTAAAAAATAACTCAAGGGATCTGTGACAACGACATCATTGTTATAAATAAAGAATTGTGTATTGTTGATTTTTATAAAAGCTTTTAAGTTGCCAGCATTATTTCAATGAGTTGTGATGACAGAATAATGTTAATATAATTACAGTCATTTAACAATGAGTGTCATTTAAACATAAATATCTGTTAATTAGTTTAAAACAATATTAAAAATTATAGTAAGCCAATAAAATGAGCCTGATAAGTTAATTTTTCCACAATAATTGAGTTCAGGGTTTTAAAGCTTCTCCGTCCCTTAACAAGCAAAGAACAATATTTACATCATATAATATTAATAAAACATTTAACATTTATAATCGAAGTAGAAAAACAGAGATTCGATTCACAGAAATCGGGTCGAGTAACTGAATTTAGTAGCAAAATTCTGGGCGAAATGTTACCTAATATTATATAATTATTCATTTTAATTAATGAATTAATGAATTACATTTTATTTTATTAGTAAAATTATTCTATTAATTTTTAATTCCATATACAAAGTAAATTTACACGCCTTAATAAAGTTTGTCTGTATTTCTATAAAATTACAGTGACAATAAACGCAACCATTGACCGCAGTGCCTTCCTGATCCTCCAGCCATCACCATGGGGTCTCGATGGGTTCCCCTGTCGGACCCAGTGATTTCTGCCTTTCACTGAACCCAATGTTTGCCTGCTCCGACCCCAGAAATAGAGTTCGGGAACTTCCAGTGGAGGACCAGAGGTTCTGATATTGAGCACCTGAGCTCTTGAAACTGGCTTCCAGCAAAGAAACATCTTCCTGAAGATCTTATGACCCTCAAACAAGAAAGCCAGCATGATCTGCTCACCTAAACCTCCAAATAGATTTTAGATTTGTTGGTCCGATGTGCTGCCGGGAGCAGCCGGATGGTTCCAGATTTTTGTGTGGCTCTTGCTCCGTGGTGCCGTAGCCGAGGCACACTGCACCCCCCAATGCTCTTTATTATGGGCAGCCTTCACCTGGAACACTGAGGAGGTCCTTGGTACGATAACCTCCAGAGGTACATACCATTTACCCCCAGGAGACTTTTGGACCTGGACGTCTTAGCAAGAAGGATGAGCCTCAGATCCGTAGACCTAATTGCCTCCACCCTCACAGGAGTGTCAGTCAGGACACTTTCACCTCTGGGCGTTTATGGATGCCTGCCAACCCCAAATATCTTTCTTTCTATTGACTTGTTTTGTTTGTTTGTTTGTATCTTTTTCTTATTTATTCATTTATTTATTAATTTTGTTTTTTACCATGTGACTTTAGCCCTATCACAGTATAATAATAATAGCAATAATAATCATAATAATAATTAATTAATTAATTATGATTATATATATATATATAATGTTAATATTATACATTTTCCTGAAACGTGGTTGGTTTCTCGTTGTCTTTTTGGTCTGCTGTAATGATTTAATTCTTTTTTCCGCTTCCCTCTGTTCTGACGAATCGTTTGTTCCATCGCATGTGTGTGTGTGTGTGTGTGTGTGTGTGTGTGTGTGTGTGTGTGTGTGTGTGTGTGAAAGTGCAGGTTATGTGAGTATGGACACTTGCGCACACACACATTTGAGGTAAAGCGCTGATGAAGATGGATGTTATTCTCCTTAAAACTTTTAAAATAACACAGACACTCTCTCTCTTCTGCCTGTTTACTCTTCAGTGTAAGTATGTATATGTGTGTGTGTGTGTTCGTGTGTGTGTGTGTGTGTGTGTGTGTTTGTGTGTGTGTGTTTGTGTGTAAGTATGTGTGTGTATTATGTATGTCCATATCTATTATATATAAAGTGCTAGTGTGTAGAGATAATTTTTCTTTCTTTCTTTCTTTTTCTTTCTTTCCGTATTTTCTTTCTTTCTTTCTTTTTTCTTTCTTTCTTTCTTTCCATATTTTCTTTCTTTTCTTTCTTCTTTCTTTTCTTCTGTCTTTTTTTCTTTCTTTCTTTCTTTCTTTCTTTCTTTCTTTCTTTCTTTCATTACTTATTTTTATTATTCTTCTTCTTTCTTTCTTTCTTTCATTACTTATTTTTATTATTTCTTTCTTTCTTTCTTTCTTTCTTTCTTCATTTTATTTTTATTTCTTTCTTTCTTTCTTTCTTTCTTTCCGTATTTATTTTCTTTCGTATTTTCTTTCTTTCTTTCTTTCTTTCTTTCTTTCTTTCTTTCTTTCTTTCCTTCCAGTCGTCTCTCTCACGAATATCGTTCAGCATCCTGCAGTGGTGTCGGTGCTCTCTGGAGAAACGGTCTCACTGACCTGTGACATAGATAAAGTTTATTCTCAGTGTAACCTGGTCACCTGGTTTAAATTAGAAACGAGGAGCAGAGAGATCAACATGACACACACACGCCGTTCGCACTGATGATACCCGCATGCCGTGTACAGGATTCATCTATAACACCAGCATGGCCGACTGTGGGGTTTACTACTGCTCCTTCACACTGGGTGCTATTCACTACATAGGCAACGGCTCCACCGTCATCGTTACAGGTACAGCCCGAGTCCACGGTGTGTGTTACATGTGTAAATCCATGCAGGTCATGAAGGTCAACAGCTTCAGTAGATGATTCAATATCTGCTGTTGTAGATCCTCTTCAGCCCTGAAACTCAATACCTTGTGCTGTTCTGGAAAAAGATTCTCGACTTGCTGGAGTCGTAAAATTAATGTGTGTGAAAATCCAGCTGTTTCGAAAACCTGATGTTTGATGCTCTTGACCCGGTTAAAAGAGCTTTCCAACGTGTTGAATCTTGAGGCAGAAAGTGACCTTCAACAGCAGATCTACAGTATCATATACAAGGTGGAGATAAATGAACTGGGAAATATTAGATAAATGTAGAACGTGTAGTCTTGCTGGAAAACAGTCTCTAATTGGACAATAGTAAATAACATTTTAAGCCTCACTGGAGGACTGATGAAGGACTTGGAGACACCAATTCTTTCATCAGAAGACTGTAAATTTGATCTCCGGCCGTTTGAAGAAGAAGAAACTAGTTGATGTCACCGTTGCTCAGGCCGAAAGTTAAAGAATTGCTTTTATTCTCCTATATATAAGCTAATATAACTAGTTTAAATAAAATTCTATTAGAAATATAGACTTTATATATATTACAATTTTAATTGTCTGGTTAATTTTTTCCCAGCCTGTACTTTGGGATTTACTACAGTACAGGACGATATAATTAATTATAGTATAGTGTATCATATTAGAGTATTTACCACATCTTACTGCCGCGTACTATAGTCAAGTCAAGTCCTTTTTATTTCTTTTGTGTTTCTAACAATAGAGAATCAAAGCAGCTTCACAAAATCAAGGCAAGTCAGTTGAATTAATGTCTGTTATAAATTAAGAGTCCCCAACCGAACGAGCCAGAGGCGACAGAGGCAAAGTGGACAAAAGGGAGGGAAAAAAAACCTTTGGAGAAACCAGGCACAGTCAGTGGTGTGTGTGGGTGTGTGTGGGTGTGTGTGTGTGTGTGTGTGTGGGGGGGGTCTTATTGTCTCTAAGCAGGTGAATCGTCTAGTTGGAAGAATATAAGAGAATAATTTAAAATGCAATCTGAAATGCAACACTTAGAAATGCGTTTATGGAAAAGTATCAGTCACAGGGTGTTGTGAGATGACCTGATGTGCAGCAGATATACTTTTATATATATTATTAGTCCGTTTCCTCCCACAGTCCAAAAACATGTATGTTAGATTGATTGGTGATTCTAAATTGCGTGTGTGTGTGTGTGTGTGTGGCCCTGTAATGGACTGGAGACCTGTCCAGGGTGTCCCCCTCCTGTCTTTCTAAACCCTTTCAGAGACGGCTGGGATAGACTCCAGCAGATCCCTGTGACCCCGAATTAGGGAATAAGCGGTTTATAGAAGATGAATGAATGAATGAATTATTATTATTATTATTATTATTATTATTAGTTCTCCCTGTAAAACATTGTTACAAAACTAATATATCATAAATTAACTGCAGTACAGTAAGATGTAGTATATTGTAGTATAGTGTAGTATATCACAGTATTTATGACATCTTACTGCAGCGCACTGTAGTATTAACTGTAGTTATATAATAAACTGTAGTAAACTTTAAACTAGAACTCGAAACGTATTATAATATTTACTAAAGTATTTAGTTTGTTATTGTATTAACACTGATTTTTTTTCATGTTCTTTAGTTGTATTAATTTGAGGGATTGTGTGTGTGTGTGTGTGTGTGTGTGTGTGTGTGTGTGTGTGTTAAATTGATGCACTTGTTGTTTCACACATGCAGTATAATATAATTGTCGAAAATGTTACCCGTTAATGTCATTATTGGTTTATTTGAGTACAGTAAAGTTACTATAAAAAGTGTAGTAGAATAACACAATAAGACATTATCACATTATTCTAATTTATCACGGTAAGATTCATAAACACTACAGACATGTTACTACACGTTCTATAGCAAAGTTACTCTACTATACTACAGCACTTGTTCCATACATATGTTAACCTTCACAACAAACATATAAGGTGCACAAGATGTTCCTAATAAATTGCTCAACAGGACCGTGTCTTTTTTCAGAGCGTCTCACTCATCCCGCTGTTACGCTGTACATGTCCGAGCCCACCGCCGGACCCTTGGTCTTCCTGCAGTGCCTGGTGATGGGGGTCGTCCCTCCTATAGTCAGCATTTTCTGGGTCGTAGATGAATCAGAGATGACTGGCTGGACAGAGTCGGGCTGGACACACACCAATGGTTTGACTGTAGCTTACACACGCTCTGATATCAACGTCTCCTCCGAGGTCTGGGTGAAGTCCCGGGACGTGGAGTGTGTGGTGGAGGTGGACGACAGACGAGTCTCGAAGTCATTCAAACAAAGTGGGTGAAATTCGTCGGCTGTAAATCTCATTCACGTGTCAGTCTGATGATTGAGGTCTGTGTTTGATTCGACTTGCTTACAGCCTCCACGCGGACGTGTCCCTGGTGGATGTATTTGTGCTCAGGTGTTGCTCTCGTCATCGTTATCCTGTTTATCGCCGCTCTGGTTTTCCTAAAGTCAAGTAAGGGTTAGGGAAATAAACAGATTTATTGTTTTTATAAATATATATTTATATAAAAAGTGATGGTAGCACAGTGATTAAATTATTGGACTGCAAACTGGAAGATTGTGGGTTTGGTTCCCAGCACCATCACTACCAGTGTTGGGCCCCCCGAGCAAGGCCCTTAACCCCCAATTATTAAATATCACTGGATAGGGGCAAATGGCAGAAATGTTTGATTCTAATGTGTCAGCAAGACAGTGTAAAAATAACTCTAAACACCGCCTCTGTGTGTGTGTATGTGTGGTGTGTGTGTGTGTGTGTGTGTGTGTGTGTGTGAAAGAGATAAAGAAATAAAATAGCCGTAGGCCAGGATTTGTGTGTCTGTGTTGCAGTCGAGTGTGTGAATGGAATATTAATAAAGCGGTGTGTTTTGTGTTCACACACTCAGGAGGCAGAAGGACAGAGAGGGACTCAGTATTGGTAAGATGAGATCTGATCATACAAAATTCAGAAATCTGTTTATTAACCTGTCTGCAGTGTCTAAATTTAAGTCTCTCTGTGTGTGTGTGTGTGTGTGTGTGTGTGTGTGTGTGTGTGTGTGTGTGTGTGTAAAGGATGTGCAGTACGCCACTCTGGATCTGAGCTGTAACCCAAAACGAGGAAGCACCACATTAACCAGGAATGTTTTAACAAATAAATGAGTGTGTGAGTGAGTAAAAGAGTGAGTAAGAAAGTGAGTGTAAGTGAGAGTGTAAGTGAGTGAGTGAATGAGTGAATAAGTAATTGAGCGAGTGAGCGAGTGAGCATGCGAGCTAGTGAGCGGGTGAATGGGTAAGTAAGTGAGTCAAGGAATAATGATTGAGTGGGAGAGTGAGTTAATGATTGGGGTGAGGGAGAAAGAAAATAAGGTGAGTGATGTATGAGTGAGTGGATAATTGGGTTAGTGAGTAAGTGAGTGAAAGGGTAAGTGAGTGAGTGAGTGTGTAAGCGAGTGAGCAAGCGAGTGAGAGGGTAAGTGAGTGGGAGGGTGAGTGAGTGAGTGAGTAATTAAATAAAGCCTGATCAATTATTACAATATATTCTTCTTCTTCTTCCTTTCATTAATATTATTATTTATTTATTTTCTCTTCTTCTTCTTCTTCTTCTTCTTCTTTCTTATTATTATTATTATTATTATTATTATTATTATTATTATTATTGTTATTATTATAATTTTTATGTGGCTCTAGTCTGTATAATACATAACACACCGCTGGCCTTCAGTTATTATAATAACACAACAGAAACATTATTCAAATCTAAATAAATTAATTAAAATATATATTTTTAGATTATATTTATTTATTATTGATATTTTTATTTGATAAATGTATTTGCATATCTACTGTAAATACATAAGACACAGGCTTTTAATGCTGGGTTGTATAAATAGAATCACTGTAAGTTGCTTTGGGTTCAGATGTTTTCCAGATGTGGTCACTTACAATAAAATTGTTTTTTTTTCAACAGTTTGGGGTTTTTGTTATACTTTATTGTATAATTCAGTGAACCAGAATCAAATACAGAATCAAAGTCTGTTTTGTAGATTTTCTCAACGGCGTTTACCAACAGCTATGAATAAAAATGGAAACGCGGCCACTGGTTTCTCGCAACAACAACAAAAAAACAACAAAACAACGGAAATGTCAGCGTTTGTGCTACATTTTCACCCCTGATCTGATTTCAGAGAAGGGCCAGAAATCCACAGCCAGCAGGAAGCAGGGGGGTGTGATGGCCCCTTGTACGCTCCAGTTACACCTGCCCGTGTGTGTGCGTGTGTGTGTGTGTGTGTGTGTGTGTGTGTGCGGTTAGACCAGAGCATCAAAGCAGGATGTCGAATGACGAAAGTGTTTGTGTGTGTGTGTGTGTGTGTGTGGTTACACCAAGCATCAAAGCAGGATGTCAGATGAAGAAAGTCCTCTCAACAGACATCAGTGACCCACTTGCTCTAATTTACACTTCTTAAACCTTCCTCACACACACACACACACACTCTGCACTCAGAACACACACTTTGGCCACTGAGGGTGAAAGTGACTCTTAAAACCGACCAAATGTCCCACTGAACACAACACGGCTGTTCCTGCTGATCAAATACGATATGGCCAAAAGTATTGGAAAACCTGTCCAATACATCAGTGTGTATATTGTAAACATCTGGTTCCAGATGTTAGTCTCACATTTTCTCCTAGAATAACCTTCATTTCTGTGCAGCTTTTCCACTAGATTGGGTCGTGTGACTGTGTGTATTTGATCAGACACTAATGTTAAGGTTTGGAGGTCTGAGGTTCAGTCGGGGTTCCAGTTCATCCCAAAGGTGTTCAGTTTAAAGGGGTTGAGTCCGAATCAGGGGTCTGTACAGGACATAAGAGTTCTTCTACCCTACAACATCCAGAACACATCATGTCTTCATGGAGATCTAACCCTTAACCTGGAACAGGATTTAAGACTTAGTTGAATGTCTGTGTCCGCTGTAGTTTTGTTACTGGGAACTGAGATGTGTTCTAGCTGACTGTGCGGTTGTAAACTCAAGCTATTTGTGTTACCACAGCACTTCCTGTCAGCCTCAAACAACAAACTTTTACCTCTACATTGTTTTTTTTTAAACACCTTTTACTATGTAAACACCAGATATGGTTTCGATCAATAACACAAACCAACAGTTACGCCTAGTTACGCTTAGTCATCAGAAGTTTTGGGGATTTGATTAAGATTTGAACAAAATTTAATGAAATACATTGAAATGGTTCTTTATAAAAGTCAACGCCAGACCCTAACTAACAGTGGGGCCGCCCAATGAGAGGGCCACACAATCAACTACAGCAACTTACAAAAACAAACCACACCAATATAAATAGCAAAGTAATGTGACACGACACAACCAATCAGACAAACAGGTTTATTTTTATTTTAAAAAACACATACAGGCTTGTATAAACTTTAATTTCTTTTTAAATTTCATTAAACACAAGAAAGCGTCATCTTTAATTTTTTGTTAATTATTTTCGATATTTATTCAATAAACTAAACACAACCTTTTTTTGGAGAGCGACAATCCCTGAGTGACCCCCTCCCCAGACCACCATAGCCCCCACTATAGCTACCGGACCTGGTTCTCTAAATTAAAGACAGTTTCTCTTGTGGTTGGGGATTTGCTTTATTTTTATATATATATATATATATATTATATATATATATATATATATATACATATTCACACACACACACACAACAACAAATAAATAAAACAAATAAATAATAATATCAAGCTGTCAGTTCATGCACTTTTGGGGGCCCCCTCGGTGGCCACTGGGTCACTAAGCAGCTGATTATCATTCTTATCTCTGATTATTATTATTATTGTTGTTATTATATCTGTAATTCCTATGTCTCATGTCCTGCAGTGCTTTTGGTCAAATTTTTGCCTCATTCAGGTTCATATATCAGATAAATAAACATCACTTTCAACCTGATTATTATTTTTTGAAAGACTGAATTATTCAGCATTTGTCTGATGATCCCTCTGAGGATTTTTGTGACCTTTTCAGTGATATTTAATTCACAGAAACAAAACAAACTGATTAGATGAAAAAACACAGAGAGAAAAAGAACAATGTGCTACAAAAAATGACCTAAAAACAAATTGGGTTCCTTCAGAAGTGTCTCTGAATTAAAGCCACAGGGGCTGTGATAGTTTACTGTTTGTCTGTATGTTCTATTCTTTTTTTATTACACTAATGCGAATCATAAAAAAAAGTTATTAATTATGTTAATTATATATTATTATTGTATATGTTTAAATTATATATACAGCAGGAATCTTGAGTTTGGGGTATTTATGTTTGACTTACATATATTTTTACATAAATACAGTTAAAATTTATTTAACAATTTCATGGGATTGGTAAGAAATTTATTACTGAATTTTTATTGAATTCATTTATTTTATTTTTACAGTAAAAAAAAAAGGGCCCAAATGTGCTTAAAATAATCGCTGTGAAATAATCCAGTTATATATTTTACAATTTTAAAGTGACACCTCTTTTTATTTAACATCTAGTTTGCACAATATCTTATTGTTTTGCGTCTATATACCTCTGTGTCATCTTTGGTTTTAAGATTTTCTAGTTCTTGCTAAATGGAAAAGTCTGTGTGTGTGTATGTATGTGTGTGTGTGTGTGTGTGTTCTGTTAGTGTGTGTTAGTGTGTGTAAGGGGCAGGATATCTCCTGCTCTATAGACTTCACTGCAGTCTTTTCTTTTCTGGTCTGGAGATGTTGGAGATAAGAGCGAGCGAGTGTTTCAGCACGACGGCTCTTCTGCTGTTATTCAGTTGGGTTTGTACTCTGAGCAGTAAGTCAGTCTCACATCTCTTTTCTCTTTCCTCAGTATAAAACTGCAGCAGGGGCTTTAAAACTGCACCGTGATTCAACTGGTAAAACACACATCCTATAACAGGGAAAAAATCACATTAAAAAAAAGATTTTCTGCTAACTAAAGTTAATAATTCTGCTATTTTTTTCATGCATTTATTACTTTGTTTTATTATTTTGGGAATTTTTAAAAATCATTTCTTTATTTATTCAGTTATAAATATATATTCCAGTTCTTCTGATTTCAACTAATTTGTCTCGATTGATTTTATTGATATCTACCTTTAACAGTATGTCCCTAACAGCCGTAAAACATTTCCTACACTTCATTCTGTGTAAAATTGTATTTTTTTAAACATATTATTATAATTTTAGCACCAAGTTTGATCTTTACAGATACTAAAACTAGAAAGAAGTCCCACGTCACCCTTTTGCTCATTTTTTAGTACCTCCATTAATATTCTCTTTCAAATGTTAACCCTCTGTGTTGTGTTTGAGTCTCAATTCTATTGCTTTTTAAGGAAAAAAGATTCTAGTAATAATTTTTTAGTGCCACTCTATTGTCCTTTGCTCATTTTCCATGTAGAAAATGAAACAGAACATATTTTTAACACTTATATTTTGAAATGGGATTTAACATGGCATGAATAACCCGAACCATGAACCTGCTTGTAAGTGAGCTAAAGTAAACAATTTTTGTAAGTTTTTATAAATTGTCATGACCATGTCGATTAAAAACCCAATGTCACGACCCGTGAACATCGGCTAGCTAACACAAACCTGAAAAAAACCTTTTCTTTTCTCTTGTAGCCTCTCTTTCGTCTGTGGTGATTCAGTCCCGCGAGTTCATCACCGCGTCCATCGGCGACTCTATCCAACTGAAATGTGTTCATGATATGCCGTTATATTACTGCTACAACTCCATATTCTGGTATAAAGTAAATCTGAGAAATGGAAACGTGTCTGTGATCAATGCATATTATGACCTTCTGGAACAAGATAAAAAAACCTGTACCAAGACCATCACTTCTGCTCGAGTTCAAGATTCGGGGCTTTATTACTGCTCAGCTATGCATAAGAGAATGGTTTTTTTAGGAAAAAGCACCAGAGTCGTCGTAACCGGTGAGTTTTATTTCGTTTATTTCGTTGAGTTTTATTTTATTTCCAAAAAAACCCTAAAAAGCTAAAAGTCACATTTATCCATAACCAAATGGGCACCGCTAAGAAATAGAACGTTAGAATGATTCTAAGGGCAGAGATCTGTTTTATCAGAAGTGACAAGACTACCGGTAGTGTGTTTGGTCTTCTAGACCCACTTATTCCGGGTTCAGGGGGATCTCCTATCCCAGCCGTCTCTAAGAGGGCGAAAGGTAATCGAACCCAGGACCTTCTTGCTGTTAGGCAACTGTACTAAGCTACTGTGCTGCCCTTGATTCTAACATCATATTCTTTTTTATTTTTATTTTATAGAACCCAAAATTGTTAGCGTGGCCCCTGATCGCAACTATCACATCCTGTATGTCATTGTTCATCGTCTCTTGCCAGATCTTTGTGTTTGCGCTTATGAAAAACTTTCATTTTTATAATCTTCTGAAGGTTCTTGCACTAGATATCGGAGCACGTCTGTCAGGATTTGTGGTCATTTAGTCATTAATGGGATCAGACTAGGATGTTGGGATGTGCAGGAGTTGTTTAGAACCTCTTCCCAGCGTCTTCATGGTGCTCCATTTGTCTTACACACAGTTCTTTGGGGAAATTATAAATCTACACTGTACAAACACATTCTGGACAATTGTAGGCTTTAAATTTGGTAATATGTGTGTGAACATGTGTACAGGGGTGCACATACTTTTGGCCATATAGCGTTTCGGTGCAATATTCAGTATTTTTGGTAGTTTTTGGTTTTCACACCATCTGAAAAGTTATTTATAATTGTAATAAATGCAGAGTTTCTAATATCCCAGTGGAAAAACAGTAATACAGTAGAAATCTGCCAGAAAGACGTTCATTTGGATTGAGTTAAAAAAAAAAAAGGCTGATTATGTTTTTATTTAAAAAAGAAAATAAAATCTTTATCACTGTGCTGTGATTTTTTTGTCCGATAAATTTCTACTTTTAATCAGAAGCCGTCGTTTCCTCCAAGACTTTTTCTCTCGGTTAAAGTTAATAAAAGAAAAAAAATGCAGCTTTTTATTAAAGTCTAAAAAAAACCTCATGTTTTATTTATAAGTGAATAAAAATCTGAGAATCTGAAGGTTTTTTTGGTGAATTTACTGTTCTGATTTTTTTTATTTATATTTTTTAGCAAGACAAAAAAAGCAAATTAAAGTCGTTAATGTCATTAACAAAACAAACCAATTTACTGTCTCTCTCTCTTTCTTTTCTCTCTCTCTCTCTTCGCTCGCTCTTTACCTCTTTATTGTTCTCTCTCTTACTCTCTCTCTCTCTCTCTCTTTCTCTTTCTCTTTCTTTATTCTTTTTTGCGCTTTTTTTCCTTCTTTTTCTCTTTCGCTCTTTACCTCTTTATTGTTCTCTCTCTCTCTTACTCTTTCTCTCTCTCTCTTTCTCTTTCTTTATTCTTTCGCGCTTTTTTTCCTTCTTTTTCTCTCTTTCACTCTTTACCTCTTTATTGTTCTCTCTCTCTTTTCTCTCTCTCTCTCTCTCGCTCTTTCTCTTTCTTTATTCTTTTGCGCTTTTTTTTTCCTTCTTTTTCTCTCTTTCGCTCTTTACCTCTTTATTGTTCTCTCTCTCTCTTACTCTTTCTCTCTCTCTCTCTTTCTTTATTCTTTCGCGCTTTTTTTCCTTCTTTTTCTCTCTTTCACTCTTTCACTCTTTTTTTAGCATATAGCACTTACATTTATTTCTTTTAGAAGTCCCAACATCTTAACCACCGAGCTACCACTTATCCATCTGTCACTCTCTGTCCCTGTCTGTCCCGCTCTCTGTCCCTCTCTCTCTCTGTCTCTCCCTCTGTCTCTCGCTTTGTCTCCCATGTTGATGCAAATGACCCGTTACTATAGAAACAAGAGCAGAGGGAAATGACTTTCTTAGTATATCATTATCTCTGTATGTAATTAACCCCTTTTGGCCAATCAGAATGAAGAACTCAACAGCTTTAGAATTTTATACATATAAGAGGAGTGTATGTTTACAGTGATGAGTGTGTGTGTGTGTGTGTGTGTGTGTGTGTGTGTGTGTGTGGTGTGTGGGTTGTAGACCCGGGTCCGTTAGAGCTGTCCGTGGTTCTGTACACCCCAGTGAAGGTGGAGACGGAGCCGGAGGAGAAGGTGGATGCTCCCTTGGTTCTCCTGCAGTGTTTGGTGATGGACGTCATCCCCTCTCAGATCAGTGTTTGGTGGATCGTCGATGAAGACTTGCGCTCAGGATGGACGGAATCTGGCTGGGCAGAACACAACAATTCAGCCTTCGAATACACTCGAGCTCAAATCAGGATTCCTGCAGACGAATGGCGGGCCGCGGCTCACATCCAGTGTGTGGTGAAGTACGGAAACGAGACCGTGTCCCGGAGTCTACAGCGACAAGGTAAGAAAACTTTAATAGGTTTTATTACAAAATAACAAGTTTATCAGGGGGGGACAGCTCATGTTAGATGTTTTGGGGAAGGACAGATTGAGGTGATTTTGACATGTACAGAGGAGGTAGGAAGATGTTAGAAATGAAGCTACCAGGCAGAAGGCAAACAGGAAGGGCAAAGAGGAGGTATAGGGATGTGATAAACGAGGACATGACGTTAGTGTGTGTGAGTGAAGAGGATGTAGAGAATAGGGTTAGGAGGAGACAGATGATTCGCTGTGGAAAAACAGACGAAAGGAGAAGAAGCAGATTAAAAAATACAGAATTGAATCTGAAAGCAGAATAAAATAATTTCACTATCGTGTTAATTAAGCACTATTTTGAAAATGTGTTTAACTTTATTATTACAATTAACTAATAATTCAGCATTCGGGTATTTTGTTGAAAAACATTTCAATAAAAAATAATCGGAATGTTATTAAAATGATTAAAATTGGTAAGAAATTAATATGTGTGTGTGTGTGTGTGGTGTTGTGTGTGTGTGTGTGTGTGTGTGTATGTGCTGTTACGGACAATTAAACAACAAAACGGAGCACACATTAAAATGTTTTATTCCTTTTTTTAGTCACAAAAACAAAACAAAACCCCAAAATAAATTGTATTTCTTTGGGAATGAAATGATTTTGATTATTTATTTATAATGAAATGAAATACACAGCTGTCTATAAACGCACTGGTTATTACCTGATTAATTACTTATTTATTACACTGTTATTACACGATTGTTAATATTATCAACCACACTAAATGTTTAATGCAGATCTCGTTTGTACACATATATTTAGATAGAAAACTCTTATTCATTTCGTTTACATGACATTATAAGTCTATATTATATTATATAACTATATATAGATATACACAGTTGTATACACATTACTACACAAAAACATTTCAATTTCAATGTTTTTAAAGAGAAATTCTGCTATTATTTAATTATTTTATTTCATTATAGTTATTTTAGCCCCGGACTCATTTTCCATTTGAGAGAGAGAGAGAGAGAGAGAGAGAGAGAGAGAGAGAGAGAGAGAGAGAGAGAGACAGAAAGAGAATTACACAAACAGAAAAAGAGAGATAGACAAACGAGAGAAAAGACACATACACAAACGGAGAGAGAGAGAGAGAGAGCCGACAAAGTAAGAAAAAGAGAGATACACAAACGGAGAGAGAGAGAGACAAACATAGAAAAAGAGAGATACACAAAGAGAGAGAGGAGAGAGAGAGAGACAAACAGAAAAAGAGAGATACAATACAGAAGAGAGAGAGACGAGAGAGAGATGGATGGCGTTTGTAGTAATTCTATTGTATATTTTTATTGTATTTTGATTAGATTTTTAATTGTTACTGAATGACAGCGTTTCAGTGTCTGAATGAGGTGATTGTAGACATTCACTGTGTACGTTTGACATTTATATATACTCTCTGTCTCGCTCTCTCTCTCTCTCTCTCCCTCTATCTTTCTTTCATTCTCTCTTTCTCGCTTGCTTCCTGTCTTTCTACTTTCTTTTTTCTGCCCCCGTTCTATTCGGTTTTTGTTTCCCTCTATCTTTCCCCCTCTGTCACTCATTTTTCCTTCTCGCTTTTTCTTTCCCTCCGCTTTTATCTCTCTTTCTCCCTCTCTCTCTTTTTCTTCTGTCTTTTTTGTTCCCTCTATCTTCCCCCCTTTGTCACTCACTTTTTCTCCTCGATCTGCTTTCCCTTCTCTTTTCTCTCTCTCTCTCTCTCTTTCTCTCTCTGTCTCTTTTTTTCCTCTCTATCTCTTTCTGCTCTTACTTTTTCTCTCTATCCCCCTCCCCTGTCTCTCTCGTTTTCCGCCTCTATCTTTACCTCCTCGCTTCCTCTCTCTCTCTCTCTCTCTCTCTCTCTCTCTCTCTCTCTCTCTCTTTTTCTCTGTCTCTCTCTCTCTCCCCAGTGGTATCAGTTTCTCTTTGTTTTTTTTAGAAAAGCTCCTCTGATGTGGTGTAATTCCACTGTTATCATTAGATTCCCTTTAGAATAAACACACAAGCATTGAGTCGTGTGTAATTTCAGCTCATTCCGTTGCCTGCCACATGGTGCTGTATGGAGGCTGCGGCATCGCCGTCTTCACCGTCGCCGTGGTGATCACCATCACTCTGTTTTTACGTAAAGGTGAATAATCTTCCAAACACCAGATATTTCAGTCCTCTGAGCGCTCAGTGGTCCTGCTGTGACTTCACCACTTTACAATTAACCACTGTGGGGGCCCCAGAGTAAGGCCCTTAACCCTTAAATTGCTCAGTTGTTTAAAAGAAATAAATGTAAGTCGCTTCTGGATAAGAGCGCCTGCTATTAAAGTCCCCAGAAAAAGAAAGACGAGTCCTTTTTTATTTAAAAACTAAACTCTGGTCATCGCCTACCAGTTATTTAGCTAAAAATATAACATTAGCTTAGCAACCTACTTTAGCAACTAGCAGGTTTCCAACTGTGTCTGAATCGTAGCTTAATTAACAGTGATTTAGCTTATAAATGGATCTGAACCTGCATGTGTTTAACAACAGCTTAGCATCTAACGCTGGACTGAGCTAAGCTAACAGCAGTTTAACTCCAAATAATTCTAAACGTATTTAATACGTGCTAATAACAACTAATCTGTTACTGAACTGTTTTTAATGCTTCACAAGCAACAATTTGAAAGCAGCATTGAAGCTGTAGATTCTTAGCTAACAAGACTTAGCAAACAAGTCCAGACCTGCGTGTGCCTTAGTCAGCAAAAAGGTAGCTCTAAACCTGTACAAGCTTTGCTTAGCTAACATGAGATTATCTTAAAACATTACTAGTTATGTTACCGTGGTTACTAAGAACATTAAAATGTGTTTGGACCTTTTTATGCTAAGCTAACAGCTGCTTAACTTAACGACTGATCCAAACCTGTGAATAAATCATGTAGCTAACAAAATCTTAGCTTAAACTTAACTGGCAACTCTAAAATTTACATCGCTGGGTTTAGCATAAAAATGCTTGAACCTGTTATGCTCGTTTAGTAACAGGATTAGCTGAAAACATTTAGTGTCATGTAAGTTTAGCTACTAACAACTGTAAAATGTGGCTCTGTATATGCTATGCTATCAGCTGCTTATGCTTAAAAACTGGTCTAAACTTGTTTATGGCTTGTTTAGCTAACTGCAGATTAGCTTAAAACTTTACCACTTATGTTAGCTTAGCTATTAACACTTTAAAATGGGGTTGTGGATCATATATGCTATGCTAACAGCTGATCAGCCTAAAATCTGATCTAAACCTGTAAATGTATCATATAGCTAACAAAATATTAGCCTTAAACTTCACTAATCATGTTAGTTTAGCTACTAAAAACTGTAAAATGTGTCTCTGTATAACAGCTGCTTGAGCTTAACAAGTGGTCTATATGTGTTTATAGTTTGTTTAGCTAACTGCAAATTAGCTTAAACGTTACCGCTTATTTTAGCTATGAACAAATTTAAAATAGTTTGTGGCTCTGTATATGTACGCTAACAGCTGCTTAGCTTAAAAAACTGGTCTAAATTTGTTTGTGGCTTGTTTAGCTAACTGCAGATTAGCTTAAAACTTTACTGGTTATGTTATATTAGCTACTAACAGCTTTAAAATGTGTGTGGCTCTGTATGTGCTATGCTAACAGCTGTGTAGCTTAAAAACTAATCTAAACCTGTAAATATATCATATTGCTAGAAAAATATTACCCTTTGACTTTACTGTCATGTTAGTTTAGCTACTAAAAACTGTAAAATGTGGCTCTGTATATGCTACGCTAACAGCATCTTATCTTAAAAACTGGTCAAACTTGTTTATGGCTTGTTTAGCTAACTGCAGATTAGCTTAAAACTTTACTGGTCATGTTAGCTTAGCTATTAACAACTTTAAAATAGTTTGTGGCTCTGTATATGCTACGCTAACAGCCGCTTAGCTTAAAAACTGCTCTGGATGTGTGTTTATTTAGCTTCAGACAACAATAATGTGTTATTTTACAGTACAATTTTATCAGGAAGTGTAAATTTGTTCATTTCTGTTCATTTTCTCACGGTTCGTTAACTTTATTCTGCTCTTTTTCTCTGTTTTTCTCTCAGAGAAACGAACAGTTCCAGTCAGGATGGTGGTCTCGTTTGTCCCTCACACATGATTACTGCACTGCATTATGGGAAATAGGGGTATTGAGGTGTTTGGAACTTTCCGGATGCTAAAGTTAAACTAGTTTCTCTCTGCTGGTGTTTTCAGGTGTGAAGTCGGTGCCGATGTTCAGCGTAAACACAGAGTTCGAGGTGAAAAAACTCAACATCTGGAAATGTTCGATATTAAATACGATTTTTTTTATGTTAAAAAGCCAAAAAGATGAATTTCTGTTTCACTTCACAGGAAAACAGGAAACACACAGATACCCTGTTAAGGAAACGGTACAGAATCCAGCTCTGCACACACACACACACACCACAACACCCACCCCACACACAATATACACAAGCACACACTCTCTCACCATACATGCAAGGCACCACAAACTATACACACACTCAACATCCACACCCGCACATACGCCACCATACAACACCGCACACAATTTACCATATAACACTATACCACATCATGTACAAAAACATACACAACACACACACATACTTACTGTACACACCCTTCCATACAACACCGCACATTGCTCACCATACTTAACTGCACACCAAACACACACACCCTCTCACTTTAACACAGACTCACCGAACACACATTCACCATTACATACACCGCCCACACAACAACCTACATACACCGCACAAACACTCAACATTACATACGCATAATACACTCCTGTACACACACATACAACCCAAACACTATTACACAGATCATACACACACACAGTTAACCATATACAATATACACACAATCAATACAAAACATACAGACACAACACTCACTATACACACACAGCACACACTATCATACACCGCTTACCATACATACACTGCTCACACACTCACCATACACACTGTATATAACTTATCATCACATGCAACACATTGCACACACACCACACACACACACCACCATACATACAGTGACAAACCATACACACACCACACACAACGGTAACCAACATGCATAATACACACAGCACCACAATCTACAACCATACACCACTGCACAATACACCACACACACTCTCATAAACACACTCCCATACACCACACCACAGACACTCCACACGCTTAACAATTAACACACACAAAGTCCAGTACACAGCCACAAAGCAAAGTCAACCCCCACAATTAACAACACAAACACACACACACACACAGAGATACACATATTAACAATAGACTAGCGTACATACACACCAAGGTACACACACCGTACACACACTTATCACCTGTAACACCACAATCACACACACCACACACACACCACTACCCCAAGCACCACACACAAAACAGGCTTTTACCGTCTCATGGTCGCTTGTGGTGGTTTCTTTCAGGAAGTGGCATATTCTGTTTTAAAGCGGAGATTTTCAGGCGACATCGATTCCTCCCCCATAGAGATAGGTAGTGATGTGCCCGTCGGTTCTACACAGGTCCCATTTTTATCTATTTATGAATTTAGGTTCGATTTCTTAAAGTTTGGTACTTTCGTTTATGACTGTAGCCGCGTTTTGTTTGCTTTTATGGTCCTGTGTGTGTAAAATATTGTTTTTATAAATACTAAAAATAAATAAACTGAAATGAAAAGTCTTGCGATCTGTGGAAGCCAAGAAAGTTATGCCATTACATTTTTATCCAGATAAAACATTAATGTATGAGTGTAGTAGTTCGTGAGTGAGGAGTGAGTGATGAGTAGTGTGTGTGTGGAGGGGTGAGTTTAGTGAGTAAGTGTGTTACGTGAGAAGGAGTAAGAAGGAGGCGGTGAGTGAGTGAGTGAGTGTGTGAGTGAGGAGTGGGGTGATAAGGAGTGATGAGTGAGTGTGTGTGAGTAGTGACGGAGTGAGTGAGGGGGAGGAATGTAGTAGGAGTGAGGTGTGTGGATGAGTGGGTGAATGAGTGAGTGGGTGTGTGAGGGTGTGTGAGTGAGTAGTGTGTGTGTGTGTGTGTGTATGTGTGTGTGTGTGTGTGTGTGGAGTTCTCAGTTCAGCTCCACATGAATGACCTGTTGGTAAGGTTGAAATTGCCATGGCCTTCGCTTCACCACCACAAGTTCAACACGCTGCAGGAAATACAACAAACAGAGGGGAGAAAAAAAACAAAAAAATGGTGGATGGGCGAATGAACAACAAAAAAGAAAAGAAGAAAAACAAACAGAGGATTATATTATATTTTTTAAAGGATGTTTTTTATATTTTATTAATTTCTGGATATTATGATATATTGGTATGCTATTTATATTATTATTTGAAAAAATCTATTTGATTATTCTTATTTTATAAATGATTTTATATTAGTATTATATATTTATAAAGCTATTTCTTTTATTTTTTTTATAAGGATATTTATATTATTTTTTGTTTTTTTTTATAATTTTATATTATAAGATTATTATAAATGATTATTGATTATTTTTTGGTATAAAGGATATTTATTCTATTATATTATTTATAATGGATGTTTTTTATTATGATTTTATATTATTGTATTATTAGAATTGTTTTTCTGAAGTATTATGGTAAGTGTTTTATTTATGAAACATGGGGGGACACAGAGACATTAAGCTTCGCTGGCCATTTGGAGCTTTGGTGGCCCAGGGACTATGACACAATAAAGACACACTGGGTTTATTCATTCGCCCGATTCACCTTACGCAAAATTAGAAAAGTGAGGATCGTTATTTACATGTAAAAATGTCTCCACAGTGATTTTAGCTCCCAAAACCTCAAAAATCGATTTTAATCATTCACATAAAACGACTGAACCAATGAAACACCATGTTCTGTGTCACCCATTTTAAGCCCCGCCCCTTCAGCATATCAGCCTCAACTTATTATCTGCAACACCGGTCATGTGATTGACTATTTTTTCGCATAAACATAAATGCTCGAATCAACAGCAGTTAAAATATGATTTATTTCTTTGTTAAACCATTGATTTTAAGACAGTTTTACTGAAATTCTAATAAAACATAGAAACAAGAGAGTAAAAGAAGGTTTTGGATTAAATTCTCTCCTTGTGTTTGTATCTTCCAGTCTGAGCGACTGGTAGTTATTTATGAATAACAAAAAATAAAGGCTTTGCATTACACGTCCTCATCCGGTGGCGAGTCAGGTATGTGATCAGGTATCTTCAGGTATCTGAAGTGTGTGTGGCATGTGAGGAACGTCTGTGGGCTTTAGTACACACTGAATACAAAAATGGACAATCTATTCTATTTGCTGGTTATCTTAAAATCACTTCTTGCAAAACCAGTGCTACGTCTATGGAAACTAAATACAATATATGTCTGAACATGTGTGTGTGTGTGTGTGTGTGTGTGTGTGTGAGCTGATCCAGTGCTGACATCTGTCACTGTAAGCTTCATGTCTGTGAATTTAACTGTTTAAGTTTTTCAAACCTGAATCATTTGGATCGTCTCATAACGACTTCCTTTGCCCTGAGCGAGACGGATCATCGGTGACTAGATGTGGGCGTGATGTTGAGAAAAGTTTGAGCGCGCAAGATCTGTTCAAGAAAAAACAAAAACTGGTTCTCCTTTATCTGACGCAGATACGCTCCTGTGGGATACCGAATCTCCCTCCAGGAATTTTTAATTGAGCAGATAGGAAGTCCACAAGCTGAATAAACGTATTACACTAGCTACCAAAAATCGGGGAAGAAGTACATCCTGACGACTTTATACTACAGCCACCGTGTGAGTGACTCAGAACTGAGGTCAGGGTTCCCTCTAGCGGCTCGGATATTACAGATGTTCCGTAGCAACTTTATAATGATATCTGTTACTTTGATGTCATTTGGACTGGGACGGTGTCTCGCCCAGTGGTGGAGCGGATAATAAATTAGTTTGAAAGGGTGGAATTTTCTCTAAAATAGTAGAGACGAGCAGAACACATCAAAGAGCTTAACAACTGCGACTCACAATGCACTGACTCACATCCTCACAGACATTTTTTACACAATGAGCATTTCGTGTTTGTGTGTTAGTATGCCGAGCATGCCCACAGGAGAGAGAGAGAAGAGAGAGAGAGAGAGAGAGAGAGAGAGAGAGAGAGAGAGAGACAGAGAGGGGGAAACAAGAGACAGAGAGGAGGAGGAGTGAGAAGAGAGGAGAGGGAGGGAGAGGGGGAGGGAGAGAGGAGGGGAGAGAGGAGAGAGAGAAGAAAGAAAGAAGAGATGAGGGGGAAACAGAGAGACAGAGAGAGAGAGAGAGGGAGAGAGAGAGAGAGAGGGAGGAGGAGGAGAGAGAGAGAGAGAGAGAGAGAGAGAGAGAGAAAGAGAGACAAAGAAAGAGAAAGACAGAGGGACCAAGGCAGGGAACAGAAAGAAAGAGAGAGACAGAGACAGAGAGTGCAAGAAAGAGAGAGATAGAGACAGAGAGAAAAAGAGAGAGAGAAAGAGAGAGGGAGTGAGAGAGAGAGAGAGAGAACGAGAGAGAGAGAGAATTTAGCAATAATACTGCATTATAATGGATATGTGAGTCACTTTGGTAACCAGTGAATTTCCCGCAGTGTAATTACAGCCTTCTCTTTTTCATATGCTGTAAATATTCACATAAGCTAATCACAGTTCTTATTATACAGCATGCACACACCAGACACCAGACACCGAACCCTGAACCACCAGACGATACTCTGTCCTTTAATCCTGCCGCTCTGCCGATATTTCACTTGTTTGAGGAAAGTGTTAGCAGGAGTTTTCCATCTGTACTTCACTTTAGGAAAGTAAATATCTGCAAAGTTCCTGTACACGTTCTCGCTGGATTTCCAGGGTGTTTCCTCTTTAGTTCTTTTCCCGGTTTCCTCGCACCTCCCAACAACATGCCAGGAGTTGGATTAAAGACTTTGACACGCCTCTGGGTGTGAATGTGTTGCATCCAGGGTTTATTTCTGATTTACACCCAAAGCTCCCAAGATACATACAAACCCAAAACTAGGCTTCTAAATGAATCAGAAAAGCATACGGGGAAAACTCGACTGATAATCGCTTTTATCAATATATTTCATGATAATTAAGCTTTCTTATTATCTGTTATCGGTTCTGTAATATCGGCTCCACGAATACATGGTACCATCTTCAGGCTGTTTTGAGAATTGCATTCAAGAGCTCCATTACATTTACATATACCATTTTGCAGACACCAACATCCAGAGCGACCTACATTTATGTCATTACATCCAACTCCAACTGAGCGTTTAAGGGTTAAGAGTCCCACCAGTGGCAGCTTGGTGGTCCTGGGAATCATGTTTTGTATTTATATATGTTTATCAGGTGTTTTTTAATATTTTAATTGTTTGATTTGTTTTAAAATGGCCTTGTTCAGAGGGCCCATCTAAACATTAGGGACGGGGCCACATCGGGCCCACGGGGCCATAGTTTGAGGACCACTGGTCTAAATCTCTTATTTCCAAGACTTGATGCGAGTACCATGAAATATAATCCAGGAACCTTTTGATTTTTTCCCATGGTCTTTATTAGCATGCTTACTTATAATGTTGTCCACTAGAGGGAGTCAAAAGGAAACAATATAACTGTAACATGACTTACATCGATAGGGTCAAATCAGGGCTGGCCCAGGCTCTGGTGGTGCCCCAGGTGAGATTGTAGATTTGCACCCCCCCTATTCAAACCCCCAATTACCCCCCTTTACACACACACAAACACACAAACATACACACACACACCCTACCAGAAAAATGCAAATGTTTGAAACCTTTACTATAACATACCGTAAATACTGAACAAATGCATAAATAAATAAGCATTAAGCGTAAGTAGTAAATAAATTGTGATAATAACAGTCACCAGAAAAATCACACAACAGTTAAACAAAGTGCAAATTAACAAAAAAAGTGCACTTTCAGTACGAAAAGTTTGTTAACTGTTAAAAATATTTAGCTTAATATATGGGTGTAGGAGTGCACGATGGTCAGAAGAGGGCGGACTTCCGACCAGAGAAAAAATTCCTTGTGCGGCGCCCCCCAGTCATATTGCGCCCGAGGCAACTGCCTTTGTCGCCTATGCCACGGGCCGCCCTGGGTCCTGCTGAAGACTGCTTCATCCCGAAGCAAGTTTAAAACCAGCCAATTAGAGCTCAGCTTTAAATCACATGCTTTTTCTACATACACACTCGTTTGTTTGGCGATTCACACACACACACATACGAATGAAATACATTTTTTTTTTAATAAATGGTAATATGACTTATTTTGTTATAAATTTGCGGTATCTATTTAACTTATTGTTGCCATGTTAAAATAGTTTTGTTCTCTGGGGAGGGGCGGCACCTCAGCGCCCCCTATTGACCGACAGTCACTACCCCATAGGTGCTTTCGCTGCTTTTGTTGTCTGGAGTTAAACAGTTAAACATTAAACGCAGTCCATTCCTTTATTTCCTTCCCAAATCTACCTCACATTTCTGCTCACACTTCCTACCTGATCAGGTGCAGCCACTGGGCTGCCTGGGGCTTGTAACTGAAACGTATTTCTCTGCCCTGCATGTGTGTGTGTGTGTGTGTGTGTATACCAACCTGTCATAGCATGATTGCAGTGTGTGTGAAAATAACTGTGCAGAAGTTGTAGAGCGAGGTAGCTTTTGTATTTTGTTGCACAAGACGGTGTGTTGGAACGCGCAGGCATGAGTGTATGAGCGAGTGTGTCAGATTTTAGGGCTCGGCAGAATTGAGAGTCCAGTTATGTAGGATTTTAGGATTACTCCCTGTGTGTGCTTGTGTGTGTGTGTGTGTGTGTGTGTGTGTAAGAGAGAGAGAGTGTGTAAGAGAGAGTTTGTAGAAAGCAAGGACACACCCTAAACAACTGGAGAGTCATATAAAACACACAATCAACTAAAGCAAACCATGGATTTCACGTGATAAAACACACAAACACACACACACTCACACACTCACACACACACTGCCGTCATGATCTCTTCATAATAATACACTGTTTGTAAACACATTTCCTACTAGAATGCATTTTTTACTTACCGCAACTACTTGCAGGATTATGTTGAACTTTCCCCCAATTTTACACCCGCGCGCTAATTAAACTCGGTGGTTTTTGGTTCGGGTTGTTTAGCATTAAAACTGAAGAAGGAGAGAGAAATAAAGTGCTGTGACTGGGAGGAGGAGACAGATGTGTGCGCGGAAAAAAATCATTTTATAAAGTGTAAAATGAGGAAAAAACTAAAACAGGAACCATAAAACAAAGAGAGAAGAAAGAAAACAGAAAATCAGAAGAAGAAGACGAAAATCAACAAACACAAATAACATCAACATTTACAACAACAATAACCACAACTTTAACTTCAACAGTAACTATGCCAACATCAACAACATTAACCACAAGATCGACAACAATAATAACATCAACAACATCAACAATATAAACCACAAGATCGACAACAATAATAACATCAACAACATAAACCACAAGATCGACAACAATAATAACATCAACAACATCAACAACATAAACCACCAGATCG
>VCAZ01000008.1:10768762-10786262 GCA_005784505.1 Bagarius yarrelli | reverse complement strand
CTATAAACACTCAGTCGCGCTAGCAGAGATCTCACAGCTTCTGTTTTTGTCTTTTCTGGAGACCATCTATGGGACCGGTGTCCTGCGTGTCGTGTCTGGATACCAAGCCACACACACTGAACGGAGAACTCAATATCCGTGTTTAAGACATTAGTCAAACAGCCAGGTTTATTCCCGACCCTGAGCCCCCTGGTTTTTAAGCTGATCAGACCCAGTGTGTGTGTGTGTGTGTGTGTGTGTGTGTGTGTGTGTGTGTAAGAGAGAGAGAGAGAAGGAGAAGTGTGTGAAACTCAGAGACCAGGCTCGACTGGTTTAAACTGTTCCGTCGTTTCCTCTTGGCGGCCTTTGCCAGATGTGATGTTTTCAGACTCAGGTGTGTCCATGGGTAAACAGTGTGCAGGGGGCGGGGCTTCCCGGCTCGACCTGCAGGTATTACAGGTATGGTGATGGCGCTGAGCCTGAGATTTAAATTTCAACTGTTTTAAAAAAGAGAGTTTGTGTGTGTGTGTGTGTGTGTTATAATATACCCCCCCCCCTTTATTAAACAAATACGCTATTTATAATTGTGGCTTTCTTTATAACACATGAATACAACTAGACAAAAAAGTTCATCTGTCCATCTCTCCGTCTCTCTGTCTCATTCATACTTTTCTTTTTCTCTGTTTATCTATTTGTCTGTCTCTCTTGTTTTCTCTGTTTCTGTCTTTCTCTCTCTTTCTGTCTCTTTCTTTCTCTTCCATTCTCTTTCTCTTCTCTTCCCCTCTCTCTCTCTTTCTTCTCTCTCTCTCTCTCTCTCTCTCTCTCTCTCTATTTTTCTCTCTCTCTCTCTCTCTCTCTCTCTCTCTCTCTCTCTCTCTCTCTCTTCTCTCTCTCTCTCTCTCTCTCTCTCTCTCTCTCTTATTCTGTCTCTCTCTCTCTCTCTCTTTCTCCCTCCCTGTTGATTTCTCTTTATTCTGTCGTTCAGTTTTCAGATCTGGAGAAGGCCATCAACACTTTGGTCACTAACTTCCACTCTGCCTCGGCTGATAAAGGCTCCACGTTGAAGACAGATGAATTTAAGAGTCTTCTTTCCTCTCAGCTGCCCGGCCTCGCCAAGGTAAAGACCACGCCCGCTTCCTCGCCTCACGCTGCTAGGGTGCGCCGCAGAGCTCTGTTAGGAAACTTGAAACCAGCCTGAACACCACCGCAGGCCTGAGTTTAACCAGTCAGAGGTGGAAACCAGAGGAAAGGCAAAAGTTCCGACTGTGGGAGGAGGAGTCGGGAATCATGTTGAAGAACAACATGGAAGTGCAGCGGGTTAATAAAACAACAGATTAAAGCAACATTTACAGACAGTGTTAGTGTTCGTCAGGAGCCGCTAGTGACGCAGTATATTTACTTAAATATCAACTTACTGCATAAAATGTCCTTTTATGGCAGGACGGTGGGTTAGTGGTAAGCACTGTTGCCTCACAGCATAAAGGTCCTGAGTTCGAATCCCCTGCAGGGGTCTTTCTGTGTAGAGTCTTGTGTGGGTTTACTCCGGGTTCTCCGGTTTCCTCCCACAGTCCAATAACATGTATGTTAGATTGATTGGTGAGTCTAAATTGCACATAGGAGTCAGTGTGAGTGTAAGAGTTTGAGTGTGTGTGGCCCTGTGATGGACTGGTGACCTGTCCAGGGTGTCCCCCTCCTGTCCTTCACACTTTTAGAGATGGCTGGGATAAACTCCAGCAGATCCCTGTGAGCCCGAATTAGGGAATAAGTGACTATAGAATGAATGAATGAATGAAAAAAATGTCCTTTTAATAGTCGGTTTAACTGATCTTAAGTTTACTTTCATGTAAGTTCATGTTTAATCATACAAAAAATGTCGTTCCTTCGTTAGTATTAAATGTTAGTGATGTAAATGTAGTTTTAATAATTAGTGACCATCGTGTTGCGTATAATAAGATGTTGAGTCTCGCGATAGACTGCAGTCGTCTGAAGTTCGTACGTGAAACACACTCGTTTGTTAAAGCGTCTTCAGTTCAGAAAATAACGACTGAAGAAGTGAGAATCTCAGAAACACAGTGTGGGTTTATACATCAGTGTATAATAAAGTCAAGAATTTGAGTTGATGTTAATCTGCAAAACCAGCTGAGGAAACACATTTATTACAATTCTGGTTAAAACGTTTTAATGTCTGAAGTGCAGTTTTATTCTGTATACCTTCATCTGGACATTTAATAACACTCTCAGTAAAACCGGAACTCAAATTTTATATAAATTAATAGAATTATTAAAAGAAGATGATTGAGAAGAAGGCGAAAATGAACTAATTCCTACTAAAAAATGAAATGAAATGATGCAAAACAAAGAAGAAACAAAAGAAACAAAATGAAGCGACAAAACGATAGAAACAAAAACCAGAAGAAAAAAACTAAAGAACAAAAAACAGACAAAGAAAAAAAAAAAAGAAGAAACAACAAACACAAGCAAGAAAACGTTTTGAGAAGAAACAAAAATTAAAAGAGCAAGAACAAGAAAACGTCTAATAGTAAAATTAATTTAAAAAAAACAGAAGCGAATAAAGTAAAGAAATAAAACAGGGGGAAAAAAGTTTTATTTAAAAAAAAATTGCTCTTTAAAGACATCGAAATCGATTGCAGGTTTTTATATTAGATTTCAGAAGCCCCTGTACTCCGAGTGTAACCTCTGCGTCTGTGTGTGTGTGTGTGTGTGTGTGTGTGTGTGTGTTAATCTTTGTAATTTGCTGTTAATTTTTTTTTTCAAACAGAATTCAGATCCACAACGTTTTTTTAATTTTCTTTTATTTATTAAAGAAAAGCATCAAAGCATCAACATCAAAGTTTTTCTCTATTTATAGTTACATCGATTGTTGGATTTGTTGTAAATGTTGTAAAGATGTTGTGGAAATGTTACAGATTTTATGAGGATGCTGTGAATGTGACCGAAATGTAAACCAAATGAAAACCACAATATGTAGACTGTCGCCAGTCGTTACTATGGAAACGATGAGCTGTTAGTGTGACTAGCAGCTCGTAACCATGTAATAAACCCCTTATGTCATGACTTTGTGTGTGTGTGTTTTAGACGGCAGGCACGGACGCAGGGTTCGGCGAGGTGCTGAAGCAGATGGGGGTGAAGGATGGAGAAGGAATAACCTTCAAACACTTCTGGAACCTGATCCAAAACCTGGCCACTTCCCAGTTCGGCCTTCTGAGCCACGAGAAAGTGTCCAAATGCACCTGCCTTCTACTGTGAGCCGTCGCTCTTCAGTTCCCTTCACCGTGGAGGGAAGATTCTCACCTGTTCTCACTGCGCTCTCTCTCTCTCTCTCTCTCTCTCTCTCTGTCGCTCACTCTCTTGTCCTTTCTGTCTTTTTCTAAACACTAATCTTGTGCTTTTAACAGTAAAAAGTCTTATTAATGATGAATTTGCTGATCCGCTACAAGTCAGTTCGTGCCTCTGTTACCCAAAGTAAATTTGTCTATAAAGGGACCACAAACGTCAATCTGTACTTTTATTCATGATCAACTGGAGTTTTGTAAAAAATAAAAAATAATAAAAAAAATAAATATCTGTCTGTCTGCCATTTTTCAGTCTGTTTCTAATCCAGTGTGACATATTAAGTGTGTGTGTAAAGTTTGTGCCCCTTTCTGCTGATAGTAGGGGGGGGGGGTTAATTAATAATAATAATGCGATGAAGAATTCGATAAAAAAAAAATGCAAAATATTTTTATTTTAAATGCTTATCATGCAATTTATTCACAAATAACCAGAAACATCAAGACGTTAGGACAAATCTTAATTGGCCAGATTTATCCAATAATATCCATAATGTAAAAATCAGCTAAAATTAAAAACTGCATCAGTGTTTAATTTGTTTAATGGAAATTAATTCAGATGCAGTCTGAACAAACAAACAAACAAACAGATTAACATACTGTAAATAAACCTGATTGAATATCTGGAGGTTTTTTCTATTATAGGAAAATTATATTGTAAAGGTTTTGTTATTATTGCAAAAGTAAAATTATTATTTTAGATTTTTTTTTTCTTAAAGATTTGGCAATAAAAATTAAAGTTTAATGTTACTAATAATAGACGAATTAAACTTTTCTTCTTCTTTTTTTATATATATTTAACATTGCGCACTTATATATAAAAACCGCATAACTACAGACTGCGCAGTAAAGCGATACCGCCGGTGACGTAATACTCAGCTCGCAATTTAATTGGCTGACGTTCACGACGATTGTATTAGGAAGAAGAAGACAGCCATTTTCGTGAGGTCGAAAGGTAAGTCGGTGGACGTTTCTACAAATCAAACTGCGAGGTTTGTATTTCAGTCGCAGTTTAAAGACTTACATTTCAATCCGTTTATGTAAAAACAAAGAAAAATTAATGCAAGTAATGCATGCACGCATACACACACAACATTGACGCAGCTAGCATGCTAAGATATTTATATATAATATTTATTGATGTTCTGTATTTAAGAAAGCGTTCAAAGCTGCAGATCGTATCAGTTTTTGTGAAACAGAAACTACATATAACTGCCCTACTTTAGATCGAGTTAAAAACATGGTGGGAAAACGTGCAGGAAAATATTACACAGTGTTTTGGTGAGCATCAGCAAGGCGCTGGAATTGCGCAAATAGTTTCAACGCATGCGTATAATTTTTTTTTAATCTATTTTAGGAAGCAGTAAAAAAAATATTATTTTGTTTTATTTTTTGAAATATTAAAACACACAAAAATGTGCTGAAATGAAAAAATATTTAAGGTGTATAGATAAAAGACCTTTGGGGTAAACCTCAGGGTTCTATGTTATGGACAATTCATTTTTTCATTCTCAATATGTAAAATCTCTCTCTCTCTCTCTCTCTTATGCCACGCCGTGTTATATTGCATAGTGATATATTGCATCGTTTCTATGATTGCGATGTGATCATGATTTATGTTGAATAAATCCCCACTGGAGGCCCGGCTACCAAATGCACAGTCCGCCACTGCTATTGTGTCTTTTCACTAAAACTGTCAGCCTTCACATTTTGTTCTTTTACATTTAATTTAGACACATTGTGTTCCTCCAGATGCCCAGACACTGCTCTGCCACTGGCTGCAGGTCACGTGACAACAAAGAGGCTCGTTTAGCTGGAGTCACCTTTCACAGGTGAGTGGGAGTTGAGCTTGTGCATCGTCTGCTGTCTTCATGCTTGGGCATCATTTTATTTCCTGTCCTTTGTTTCCTGCTCTTTTTTATGGTTCTCAACTTCAGGTTGCCAAAGAAGGGAAACCCTCGCCGCTCTACCTGGATTGCCAATGCTCGCCGCAAAGGTCCTGGAGGAAAGGGATTATGGGAACCTCAGAGCAACTACATCTATTTCTGCTCCAAGCATTTCACCCCTGACAGCTTTGAGGTTTCTGGAGTCAGGTGGGTTTAGGAGCCCCTAAACGGCGTCTTTACTTTTAGTTAGATTAGAAGATGTAATGTGCGAGTAAGAGTGTTAGCATTGCAGTCAGTTTTATGGACCAGTGATGTGCAGTAGCTTCTCTGGAGCTTGAATTAAAATGTTATTAATGGTTCATCAGGAAATAAATTCCATGCTGCTGGCGGCTGCTGAAAAATCAACTGTTCGACTTCATTCGAAGTGTTGAAATAATTTTATCTTGCTACAGTGGATACCGCAGACTGAAAGATGATGCTGTTCCCATGCTGGTCGAAATCCTTCCTGGGCAAAAGGGCAAGTCCACAAGAGGAAGAGGCAAAACAAGGAATAGGGGCAGACAGTTAAGGTAAAGTAAGTCTCACCTTCAACACACAAAAGAGGTAGACACGTCCTCTGAATCAGCCACAGTGAAGTGAGTGTGGCCTCTGTAAAGTGGGTGTGGTCTCTGTGCCTGTCAGTCCAAGTGAAGTGGGTGTGGTCTCTCTCCAGTCGTGGATTAGTGGACACTGTGTCTCATGTCAGTAGTACTAAGTGGTGTGGCCACTGTTTCTGTCAGTCTCAGTAAAATGGGTGTGGCCTCTGTACCTGTCAGTCTCCACTAAGTAAAGTGGGTCGGTGGCTCTGTAGTGGGTGTTGTCCTGTCAGTCCAGTAAAAGGGTGTGGCCTCTGTACTGTCAGGTGGGGTGTGGCCTGCCTCGGGTGTGGTGTCTGTCCTTTCAGTAAGTGGGTGTGCCTGTTTGGTCCTGTGGGCCCGGGTCCTGTCCTCTGTCAGTCCTCTCTGTCACTAAAAGAGTGTGGGTCTGTGCCTGTCAGTCTCACTAAAGTGGGTGTGTCTGCCAGTCTACCTGTGGTGTAGGGGGTGTGGCCTCTGTCCTTTCAGTTAAGTGGTGTGGCCTCTGTGCCTGTCTAAAGTCTCCTGTGCCTGTGTCTCAGTAAAAGTGGGTGTGGTGTGCCTGTCCTGTCTGTACCTGTCTCAGTAAAGTCTCAGTAAAATGTCTCTGGGTGAGTGGGTGTGGCCCTCTGTACCTAGTGGGTGTGGGCCTCTGTGCCTGTCCTTTTCAGTCTTCAGTCTTACTAAGGTCGGTCTCAGTGGGTGTGGCTTCTCTGCCTGTCAGTCTTAGTGTAGTGTGAAAGTATTTATGGAATGTATAAGAATAGTTTACATTTTATAATTGACTTCCTGATTCTAATGCTGTTCTGTGTGTGTGTGTGTGTGTGTGTATGAATACATAAAAGCTACAAATCCATTTGGTGTAAAGATGTTTGTTTAATCTAATGTTCTTCTCAGTGCCATGAGCAGAGCTGATAAAGAGAGCTCAGGCAGCACAGAGACTCCGGTTCAGGTGTCTCTGCCGCAAGTTGTTCAAGATGAAGAAGCCGAAAGCATCAAAATCGCCAAAGAAGAACATCAGAAAGAAACATCTCCTCCGTTATCTTTACCTTTACCAGAACCTCCACCTGATCAACCCACAGAACTACCCGCTGCGCCACCTTCTCCATCCCGCTACATGAGGCGCCTTCCTCCCCCTCCCGGCTTTTACCTCGCCAAAGAGCACAGCTACGCTCAGCTCTGTCCACTGGAGTGGCGAAAGCGCTACGAAAAAGCCACAGACAATTTGGAGAAAGCATTGCGTTTACTCCGAGCCGCCCGTCGCCGGGAAAACCGCCTCCGACTCACACTGCTGCGCCTCCAAGAGAGCAGACTCAAGCAGACTTTATCTCAAATGCAAAATCGAAGGAAGGAGAGTCAGGAAAGCCAAGGTAGATCGAGTCAAAGTCGTCTAAGCGGAAAACCGGGGAGAACCGGACAGGACCAGAGTCTGGAGGTGATGGAGGAGAACGAGCTGGAGGGCACCGGTGAAGAAATGGAGCTCCTTACAAATGAAAGTTGGAGGAAAAAAGAAGCTGCTAAGCTGAGGGACGGCGTTGAAGATGAGGAAGGGTGCTGCTTTTACTGTGGACGAGGAAGAGAAGACGAGGACACCAAAGAAGCCAGGGATCAAGTGGGATCCTGCAGAGGTGCAACGTTTCATGGCAAAAAAGGAAGAGGAAGAAATGCGTCCGAAGTGTTCAAAGAGACTACGCGGAACTCCGCTGAGTTAAAGGGCCAATCGAAACCTCCTGTGCAGCAGAACAGCAATCCTGAGCAGCACACTGTTCTTCACTCTCGGCCTGAAATGCTCCTTCACATGCACACACTTCCCGGATCAGCGCAGTCCACGTTTACGTTCCAGGAGGTCGCGTCTTCACCTCAGCTCCAACACCTCCACCTTCTGCAACCCGAACTCAGTCTTCTTCACCCAGACGCGCCGACTACAGACATAAGCGTGGCCCAGAGCGAGGATGGAGGAGGTGGGATGTGCCAGGTGTTTTTGGTTCCTGTGTCTTCAGAAACCAAACAGAAGAGCGGGGTGGGTGTGGGTGTAGAAAGCTCTGTTTTAAAAACGGTGGCAGAAGATACCTTCCAGCACAACATTATCGAACATGTTTCGAGTGATGACGTGGGGTTGAGTTCCGGTGAACTGCGAGCGCATCAAAATAACCAGCAGACAAATATAAGGGCCACGTTGGTGGGTGGAGACCTCACCCAGAGGCTGAAGGAACATCTGGAAGGCTTTCAGCTGCAGCTAAGCAGTGAATTTATTGATTAGTTATTGATTAGGGAAGCCTGGAGACCTGCACATTCACACAACTCGAACCAGACCCTAAAGACTGAACCAGGATCAGTTCATCCCAGTGTTAATGAAATGAAATGATTTGTCATGTATCGCATTAAAAACCTTCAGACTTTCAGGAAAGACGTATCGAGGCTAAACTTATAAAGTGTTATTAAATGTCAATATGATAAAAAAAAAACGTTCATAATAATTTCAGAGTCTAAGTGTGTTTAATAATTAACGGATTTTCCTTCCAAAAGTTTTTGTAAATTTCTGCAATTGAAGCTTTTTTTATTTAGAGGAAAATGTAATTTATTTACTGGCTTTTATTTATTAATAAACCTAATTTTTCTATATTTTTTGTATATTTCTTTAAGGAAATACAATTTTGGAATCTCTCTCTTTCTCTTACTCTCTCTCTTTCTCTTACTCTCTCTCTTTCTCTTTCTCTCTCTCTTGCTTTTGCTCTCTTTCCTTTTCTCTTGCTCTTTCTCTCTTGCGCTCTCTGTCTCTATTGCGCTCTCTTTTGCTCTTTCTCTCTCTTTCTCTCTCTTTCTCTCTCTTTCTCTTTTTTTCTCGCTCTCTCTTTCTCTTTATCTGTCTCTTGCTCTATCTCTCCCCATCTCACTCTTTCCTTTTCTCCTGCTCTTTCTCTCTCTTTCGCTTTTTTACTTTCTCTTGTTCTCTTTTGCTCTCTCTCTCACACACTTTTTCTCTCTCTCGCGCTTTTTTCTTTCCCTTTATTTTTCTTCCTCTTGCGCTCTCTCTCTTTCTATCTATGTATAAAAAAGAGAAAGCGAGCTATACAGTATATATATATATACGTCAGTGTTCTATATCGTTCTGTAACCCGGGTGCTGTTGTTTTAAAGTAAAACTGTTATTAAATGTCTGATATGTAAGTAAAATAGATGTAATTTTTTAACACCTAGTGTTGTTTTTTGGTGTTTTAAAGAAACCGGTCGTCTTATAGACCAAATATGATTTTTGGAAAATGTCTTTTAGAGAAAAATGCAAATTTTATTCGATTAACATTGAAAGGTTTGGAGTTTTTATTAAAGATGCAGATTTATTCAGAACTCCCACATAAGCAAGAACAGATTATACTTAATTACTTACAGTGCGTGTGTGTGTGTGTGTGTGTGTGTGACTTTATATTCAGAACAGCTCATGCGATTCGCATTCCAGCAGAACAAAGTGTTTATTATCTTGTACACTTTCAGGAGCACATTTTTTTTCTGACCTTGATTTTTTTTTTTTTTTTAAAGACTACACAAATTTCGCAGTCCTGCAACTTCCACAACGAACCACCAGATGGCGGAATAACCTTACATAGACACCACATTTATAATAAACTGAGAATAAACTGCTTTTATATTTCTGCAAAATTAATAGCTTATTTTTTTATTAAACCTGTTCGGATTTCAGACTCGGTGTACAAGTACAAACCTGTCCTGGACTTTTTTTGCAGCTGTAGGTGTCTAAACTTGCATTGCTAATTAAGCACAATTTAACGAGTCGCTAAAGGCCCCATCTGAGGTGTGTGTGTGTGTGTGTGTGTTTTCTACTCGGTGTCTATTGTAGTTGTGTTATGCATGATCTGAATGAGCCTCATTGATAAATAATAGCATGGATTTGAATTATTAACACATTCACACTGCTGTTAGATAATGACGTGTCATTTGTGAGTCGTTATGAACCGATGTGCCTGAGTCGATTCATTATTATTGAGATGAATCCCTAAATGATTCTTTGTGTTAACTTCGCCGGCCCCTCAGCAAGACCCCCAACCCCAAATTGCTCAGCTGTAAGTGTATAATGTCTTTTTTAACCAAACCCATACAATAATATTTCCATCAGTCAATAAGTTACATTTTACACAATATCTACCTACACCCCCCACCCCCAAAAACTGCCCACATGGAATATCTGTCTGCCCCACCCTTCTATGGGTGGCAAGAACTGGACCTGGTAGTAATGATAATTAATTAGTATAAATAAAACAAAATACACAAAACCCTTTAAATCTGCTTTGTGTTACAGAAAAACGCGCTATTTGTTCTTTCTATAAGTTTAATATGTCCTGTTACATTCTGAAAATAAATCTTTATAATAAATTCGGTTCTAAAATTCTATAATAATGTTTAAGTGTTTTTACAATCACAAATCCCGACTATTAAATGACAATTAAAATATTTATTTATAAGTATTCAGTGAATCACTGAGCTAAATGACTTGAAGCGCTGAAAATATTATATTACCACGCATGGAATCGTTTATATGACGGTGCACATGGTTCTGATTGGTTGAGCGTGAAGGCAAGGCCACGCCCACCGCCGCTCTGCGTATATAAAGCGGCTCTCAGCACCGCTGATTCCCACATGCCGTCTGTGCGTGTTGGGGTTTAAGCGGGTTACAGATGGTGGTGCAGGTGGAATCTCGTATCCGCTACAGCAACAAGAGGATGGAGGCAAATCAGACCAAAGTGGAGGCAAATATTTTATTGCTTGGAGCTGAAAATGTGGGGAAATCTGGTGCGTTTGTGTGTTTTTAAACACTGTTAGTTTGTGATAAATTATTAGGATTTATTCATTACTTATTTGTATTTCGCACATTTAACTATAATTTTTTTTCTCTTTGTCTTCAGCACTAACTGTGCGTTTCCTGACCAGAAGGTTTATTGGTGAATACGGATCTATAGGTAAGTTACACAACCGTGTCATCCTTCTGGAAAGTTCTAAAGATGTAAGAAGTTCAATATTTTCAGGATATGTTTTTAAGCTGTGTATTATTATTATTTTTAGATACTATATATAGCCATCATGATAAAATCGATGGCCGTGACATCTGCTTCAACATCTGGGACTCACTTTGTCCACAGGTAGGAAAAATGTTTGTATGCATGTGTCCATGTCTGTGGTTTAAGTTAACTTGATTGAACACAATCCTGATGTAACAGTGTGCCATCATAAATCTTTAAAGCTACACTGTCTAATTTCTAATTTCCGTCTCCTACAGAACGCAGAAGAACCGGGTCACATCAGCCAAAGACAGCTGCAGTGGGCCGACGGCCTCATCCTAGTCTACAGCATCTGCGACCGGGCGAGCTTCAACGTGGTTCGGCAGCAAGTCCAATACATCCGCCAAGCGCAGCAGAAGCTCTCCAGCTCCGCCCCCCTCATCATTGTCGGAAACAAACGAGACCTGCAGCACCAGCGTGTCGTGTCCAGTGAGGAAGGACGGCTCCTGGCACTCTCCGCTGACTGCGGCTTCTTCGAGATCTCTGCAGCCGAAGCGTACCACGGCGTCCTCATGGTGTTCCATGAACTACTGGACCTGATCCGTGAGGCCAGGACGATCAAAAAGGGCACGGCCGGGTTTAGGGGTATCGTCAGGAGCATGTCTGCGGTTTTTGGAAGGAAGAGGACGGAGTAGAGTAGAAAACTGTCTAGGGGGGGACAAATACTGCGTCCACATTGGACTGTGATATATTTGTTGGATTTGAATGCTCTATGAATGTTCGAATTCATAAACTCTGACTCTTACCGTAGCATAAGGGAGAAAACTTTGCGTCATCACACCGCAGCACTGTTGAATTCTTGAACCTGATTGGTCAGTTCATGTTCTAGAACTTTTCTCATAGATGCTTAACATTTGAGATGTACACAAATTGAGCGCTCAATGTAACATTTAAGTGTTGTAAAATGGTTGTGGTATAAAACACCTGTTATAGGACAGTTGTGTCCACTTTGACACGTACAATAAAACCCTGCATACACAATTCAGGAGGTTTGTTTCTATGCAAAACAGCTGTGTTTTCAGGACATCATGATCTTTATCAAACTCCATCACCTGGATGACTGATGCGCTCTAAAACTCTAGATATGATTCAGGATCACAGGTTATAGTATTACGATCTGACTTGTCATTTATTATACAGATGTTGTCCTTATTCTCAGCTCAGGATTTGTCTCGAGTTAAACAGAAACCACTGTATTCTTTTACACTGACCGGAGAAGCGCTATGTAGCTTGTAACAACCTTTTAAAATGAACATTAATGCAATCAGGTGTGACCCAAAGATGTTTGCTTGCGGTGTGTTATCATTGCTCTGTATATATTGTGTGTCTGTATATATTGTCAATAGTACAGAGAAGTCTATGCTAAAGTTTTTTGTTTTTTATATATAAAATAAAAAAACCAAAATTTAAATAAGCAAGTGTCTCTTTTTTTCCCCTCTTGCACATAAACCAAACACATGCTAGAAAGTTTACCTTTATTAATTACATATAATAAATTTTAGCCATTTGATTTTAGAACTTTATCATTCATTTTTTTCATTTATCAATCCTTAAAAGGTCAAAACCCGGAAGAAAATTTCAGCAATCTATTTTTCTTCTAATAATAAATGCATAGTTATTAATGTTAATGCAAATATATTCTATATAATCTATAGATATATTCTACATGCATGTATATATAATCTTAACGCAAATAAAGTAAAGCTATAGTAAATGAGTGCATTAGATGCTCACCTACTATAAAAGTCAATCACAAGGTTCAACTGTAACAGCGTGATTCTACCACCACTGTGCATCATTACAATATGTGGTGTGGTGGCCCAATGTTTAAGGCTCTGGATCACTCCACATGGGCTACGATCCTTATTCTTCTCCTTTAGAGACGGCGGGGCACAGCCGTGATGAGGTTCTACCAGGAGGTTTTGGTCCCATTAACGTAAAGAATGCTTGTCATGTGTCAGTGATGTCACTGTTTAAACCACGAACTGTTGTGTATCTGTTATGTTGCTTCTTGCACCAACAGTTTACAGGTCATAGAACATCTGTTTATATACTGTATGTTCCACATGGTATATTTGTTTACATTATGATACATGTCGACATTTATTTCTTTTTACATTTCTGTGAGTGTATGATTGTGTGTCCGTCATATTGTTGTATAGTTAAAAAAACAGAGAAAAGTCTTGGAGCAGACTTACAGTACCCTGCATTTAGCGGATGGTGGGACCAGTTAAGCAGTGGTTGTGGATCTGAGGGATTGAGTATTGAAGGTAGGAGGGTGCTGCTCTGTTTTTGGCTTTGTAAGCAAGCATCAGTGTTTTAAATATTTTGGTAGGTTAAAAACGACATGCGCAGCTGCATTCAGAATCATCAGGAGAGGACAAATTTCACTCAGAGGTAGACCTGCCAGGGGCGAGTTGCAGTATTCTAGTTTAGAAAAAACAAGAGACTGCACAAGCGACTGAGTGGTCTAAGAAAAACAAGAGTGGTTAATCTTCCTAATGTTAATAGGAATATTCAGGATCGTGGTAAGCACTGAGCCATGTGGGACACCAGTAAAGAGTCTTCATGGAGCATATTTGTTTCTCTCCATGTTACCTAATAGGAACAGTCATCCAAGTAATATGCAAACCACTGCCGTGCTGTTCCACAAATACCAGGACTTTTAAGGGTGGACAGCAAAATCTAGTGGTTAACCATGTCAAACACAGCTGAAAGATTCAGAAGGATAAGGTCAGATGATCTGTGGGCATGCTGCTTTTTAATGACTGCCGAACGTGCAGTCTTTGTAGATTTTGCAGCTTTGAGACCAGACAGGTTGGGATCTTTAAAGGATGGTGGTACCTGACCAGAGGATTAGGGGGTTGATCAACTATTCTATTCTATTCTATTCTATTCTATTCTATTCTATTCTATCGGAGTAAGGGAAAAAAATAATTAGTTTTGCAGTACAGATGAAAATAACCAGCTGATAACATGTCAAATGTTTATTTTTATAAGCATAATTATGTTTGTACTACGCAGTGTTATAGCAGGAACATTCCAGAACTGTTTTTTGTACATAATTAAGGCTCTTATTAAAATAAATGCCCTCACTACTGCAAGTCAACAAGCAATAGCAAAACCTTTCATTCCACCCCACGCACGCTGAGAGAGAACAAGCGGGGTCTGCAGGGTAGAACCCTCCAGCGTGTGGGTGTTCATGGTAGTAACGGTTGGCATGGCGATGGCCACGGAAACCCTCGTCCTTGGATGCCGTTCGTCATCTCCTGACATCACGGGAGCCTACATTCGAACACAAACCTTGGAAACACACAGACGCATATGTACAGATTATAGACCTGCTATTCCACCAAACACACACACACACTGGGTCCAGCCTGGCTGCAGCCATCACATTGAACATGACTGCAGAAGGAATGACAAAGACAATGTGTCTTTATTATTCAGCAGACAATTCGTAGAGATGGTTTAACTAACAATGTAAATGCTTAAATAAAATGTATATGAAATACTTTCTTGGCATATTCCATCTTAGTAAGTTGGGGGTCAAAGCATAGGGTCAGGTATGAAGCAGCGCCCCTGAAGCGCAGGAAGGAAGGAAGAGTTAAGGGTCTTGATCTAGGACTCGACAATGGCTGGCTGGGGTGGTGGTGTTTGAACCCAGATCTCACTGGTTTTCAGATCAACACAACCCAGGGCCTTTATTATTTGAGTCACCCACAACATCATTATCATTTAATAAAGACAGGTTTGATGATTGTTTTTAATTTTCTGTAAGGAAATGTAATATATATCTTTAGCATCTGTGGACGGGTTCTCCAGTTTTCAGTGTTCTGTAAGTTCAGATCTTTAGCGCTGTCTGGTTTCTATGACATCACAGCTCTTTTCTTCTTTCTGTCTTTTTGATATTTAAAAAAAAGCTATTAAACTGTTGGTCAATAAATCTTTCGTTCAATTCCCAGCATCACCGAGTTGTCACTGTTGGGCCCCTGAGCAAGGCCCTTAACCCCTATATGCTTAGTTGTATAAAAGAGATGAATGTAAGTTGCTCTGGATAAGGAAGCCGTACAATGTGAAAAGTGTTGGCTCAGTGATTAAGGTATTAAACTGTTAATCGATAGATCGTAGGTTCGATTCCTAGCACCACCAAGCTACTGCAGGCCCCTGAGCAAGACCTTTAACTGCTCAGTTGGTTAAAAATTTAAGTTGCTCTGAATAGGGGCATCTGCTAAATACCAGAAATGTAGATATTAAAAAAAAAGTTTTATTTCTTTAAAAGCTCGGCGGTTTGCAGCTGAAGGCGTCGGTTGAAGGAAACATGTCCAGGTAATAATGTGGTTATAGAGAGGCAGCGCGAGTGCAGGGAGTGTGTGAACCTGTGTGAACTCTCACACACAGAGACGAGAGCTGCTGAACGTCAAGAGCGCTTCAGATGATTATAAAGAACAGGAGCTCGGCTGGAGACTTCCATTTACCTGATTTAACACACACACACAAACCCCTTAGTTGACACTAAAGATACTTAAAACACACACAAACCCCTCAACAGACACACAACATACTTAATGCCTTAATAGACACAAGACCTACATTACACACACACACGCACACACCTCAGTTGACACCAGAGATACTTTAAACACACATACACCGTAATTGAGTTCAGAAATACTTAATACAGACACACACATATACACACACAAACCTCTGAATAGAGCAGAGAGACGTTAAACACACACACACACACATACAAACATACACAAGAACTCCTGCATAAACACCAAAGTAACCTGAAACACACACAGAGATACAGAGGAACGTTGAGGTAGCGGAATTGTTAGTGTGCTAATCGCTAACGCTGCCGCTTATCCTGGTTTATTATCACTGTCTCGTAACGGAGAGACATTTCGTCCTGCATGTTTTTATGAAATAAACACTCTGTTATTTGGTCTTTAGATTAGCCGCGCGACTGCGCCGATGAGTAAATTATTAGACAAGGCAGAGGGTTACCAATTCTAAGCTAGTTAGCTAGCTAATTTTGGCTAATATTTATTCATAACATTTTGGCTATGTTTGTGTTTTTAACCCTTAATTACTAAAAATATAATCATAATTATGGTGTAAATCCTGTAATATAATCTGAGTGGGTTAGCTTCAGTGGCTACATGCTAATAAGATAATAAGCTATGTGGAGCAGTTAAAAAGTACCACAAGCATCAGGGTTCCTTTTAATGTATAAATCTTTCCTTTGATCTTAAATACTTAAAAGAAATCGACCCGATTCCATTAATGGATCTGTAAGGAAAGTAATGGCACCCTTAAGAAAACCAGGACACTCAATCGATCAAACTAAATCTGATCAATCATGAGATGTAACCTGGCACAACACAAGAAGCTTTCTAAGGGGGAAAAGGGACAGAGTTTAAAGCAGCACAAACATCATCTCCCTAATTTGCATATCATGCATATTCATTAATTAGGGTGTAAATTTGTATTATACATCACTAAGCATTGTAACGTATTAGAAAGGTTTCTAAACAGATTACAGAAATCATGTTCCAGTTAGGAAGGCACAGGTGAAGATACACACACACACACGCACACACACACACACTCACAAATTAAGAGAAATAAGGCTTTTTTCCGGTACAGAAAGCTCGGTGGAAATTAAATTAAAGGAGCCGAGGAGAGAACAGAGAGACATATTGACCCGTCTAACACCCCTCGCTTCTCAACACCCCAGAGAAGAAGATCCAGGATCCAATTAGTGATGTGTCATTTATGAACGATTTGTTCATTTTGAAACGACTCGTCTCAAATAGCAATTTGTTCATTTTGTCCTCACCACACAGGCGCAGCGTCCTATAGGTTCTGTACAGCAAACATGAGTAGTTTATCTCTTGGATAGGGTTGAGTATCATTTGGGAGTCCCAGTCGTCTCTAAAAGGGCAAAAGGCAGGAGGGGGACACCCTGGACAGGTCACCAGTCCATCACAGACACACACACTCACTCCTATGGGCAATTTAGACTCACCAATCAATCTAACGTACATGTTTTTGGACTGTAGGAGGAAACTGGAGAACCTGGAGTAAACCCACGCAGGCATGGGGAGAACATGCAAACTTCACACAGAAAGAGCCCTGAAGGGAATTGAACCTGGGACCTTCTTGCTGTGGGCCAACAGTGCTAACCACTAAGCTACCGTGCCGCCCCTATTAAAGTAATTAGTTATAGTTAAATAGTAACTAAGTTACATTATTATAAAAGTAACTAATTACCAGAAAAATTAACTTTTGTGTTAAAAAAAGATGTTAAATAACTTGGATGTCCTCAATATTGAATAGGTTAAATGAGAAAATAGACACTAAATAAATTGTAAATCAGTAAATTATAATGATTATGATAAATTATTGTACATTAATCTACACTACGTAGATTACATTAAACATTAATCTACACTATTTTGCTGTTGTGGTCATGTGACAATGTGAGGTGATTCATTAGATTAGAATTATTCTCCATCTTTCGTCCTGGTCATAAGTTACACATTACATCAAAGAGGGAAAATAGTGTTTATACATCCAGATTAGGAAAAATACCTT
>VCAZ01000008.1:10738762-10766262 GCA_005784505.1 Bagarius yarrelli | reverse complement strand
CTCTGAAAAAGAGCAATTGGCCGATGAAGACACACAAATGTACTTCATTTAGTCTTTTCAATTTCATCTCTTATTTATGTTGACTGGAACCCGTTACTATAGCAACCATATCAACGCTTTCGGGGGGATGGAGGTTGTTTTCGGGCAGGAAAACATAAACTGCTGTTACATAAGTTGCAGGAAAAAAATGTCAATCGCCTGGACATGGACTCAGTTTTTAGACGGCGAATCCTGTAATAATGTCCATTCACAGTTTGATCAGAAACAAGCTACATTACAACTATTTAAACACATGAGGAGTTAGGGGCCTTGCTCAGGGGCCCAACATTTCTGTTTACATTTGTGGTATTTGGCAGACATCCTTATACAGAGCGACTTACATTTATCTCATTTATACAACTGGGGGTTAATTGAGGTAACTTGGTGGTGCTGGGAATTGAACCCACAGCTTTCAGGTTAGCAGTCCGACATCTTAACCACTGCGCTAACAGATCCCAGGTTGCTAAGAGATGCCGAGAAAAGAACCCATAACCTTTTAATCCTCAGCCTTATTTAGAGCAATTTAACAATTTATCCATTTATACAACTGAGCAGTTGAGGGTTAAGGGCCTTGCTCAGGGGCCCAACATTAGTGTTTAGTCGTGCTGAGAAAAGAACCTATAACCTTTCTGTCCTCAGCCTTATTTAGAGCAATTTAAACAGCTGAGCATTGGGGGTATTGATCACAGGACCCAGCATGGCAGATTGGTGGTGCTGGGAATTGAACCCAGAATCTTCCAACGTTTTAACCATCGAGCTGCAAACAGTCGCTGTGTAAAGCTCATGGTAGCGCTCTGACTAGCCTGTTTCATTAGCTTTTAAAGAGCGAGCGGTGAAGTCCTTGCGCGTGGGTTTCATCTGCGCGCTGCTGATAAGGTGCAGGTGCAGGTGCAGCTCAGATGAGAAGTCACCTCTGTTTTAGCCAAACTGCGGCACGGTGGGTGAAATATGGCCGGAATGTAGCGCAGTGAGAGATGGGAATGTCAGGAATCTCCCCCCCCCCTCTTTCTCTCTCTCTTTCTCCCTGAATGTATGAACATTCTGCTCGGTGTGCTAACCTGGCGTCGCCCGACAGAGTCAATGTGAAGGTTAACGCTGTTGCTGGGTTAATATTTACTGTGTTAACTCTGCAGGGGGTTCAGAACGAGACTTTGAGCTGAAATGTCCTCCAGTTCAGGTTGGTCATTAATCCCAAGATCCCCTGCGTCGCTAACAGGAGCCGAAGTCGTCATCCCAACCTGCCTAGAGGGCCACCTAGAGGTGAACGGCGTGTAACTGAGCAGCCGTTAAAGTTTGTCTAATGCACAAATCAGACTCGGGCGATGCCCTAGGTCAGACTGTAGATTTGCGCCATCCCATTTGACGTATTATGATTACAATATGCAGATGCACATCTGGGGCAGTGGTGGCTCAAATGGTTAAAGTGCTGAGCTGTTGATCTGAAGACCAGAAGGATCTGGGTTCAAGCCCCACCACCAGCCAGTCACTGGGTCCTTGAGCAAGACCCTTAACCCTTCCTGCTCCAGGGGCACTGCATCATAGCTGACCCTGCGCTCTGACCCCAACTTATGTGAACATGAAGTCCAATATGACAAGCTGTCAAATTCAGATTTTCAATCAATGTCAGTTTTATTTATTTCTAAAAATAGAAGAGTGACATCCATTAATGTCATCTACTTAAACATTATGGGCCTTGATCAGGGTTAGGGGCCTTGATCAGGGGCCCAACATTTCTGTTCACATTTGTAGTATTTGGCAGACGTCCTTATCCAGAGCGACTTACATTTATCTCATTTATACAACTGGGGGTTAATTGGGGGGTGGTAAGGGTGGTAACTTAATGGTGCTGGGAATTGAACCCACAACCTTCAGATTGTTTAGTGGTGCCAAAAAAAAGAACCCATAACCTTTTAACTCTCAGCCTTATTTAACAATGTATACATTTATAAAACTGAGCAGTTAAGGGTTAAGGGCTTTGATCAGGGGCCCAACATTAGTGTTTAGTGGTGCTAAGAAAAAGAACCTATACCCTTCTTTCCTCAGCCTTATTAATAGCACAACGCAACCAAAAATATTTTTGCCCTGGTACAATTAATAATATTTACAAATCTGTTTAATTATTAGAAGTCTGGCGCAGATAACGGAGGCCATGCTGCATTTTTTAGAGTTTCCTGAGGTGCCTGAAGTCCCACTGGTGATTCTGAAGTCGAAACAGTCACAATCAGTGGAGGTGATTTTACCCAATAGGATGTGATCCTAGTGTGTGAAGACTTAAACCGTCTTAATCTATTTTTTTTTATCCACAAACAAAATAAAAAACTTTGACTCAGTTTATTGGCTGAAACTGGTAATTGTTAATTTAAAAAAAAAAAGTGATTAAAAAATAATTTAAAAAACTCACTTTTGTTTACTTCTATTTTACTTTCTATTCACTATTTAATACATTTATATTATTACATTTTAGTTTACAAGGAGGAAAGTTTCATGGATTGAGGCGGGTTTAGTCGACTCACACTGATGACATCAGATGGCTATGATTGGTTGACTGAAATGTCGATTGAGGATTAACAAAGAATGTTAATAATCCAGGATCACATCCTACACGGCGAAATCACCTCTATTGTCACAATCATGGTTGGATGCTAGGACACACCTACCTGCTTGCAAACAGCCAATCAGAATAGAGATTGAAAGTCAGGTTTAATCAGCAACATGGAGTCATGGAAATGAAGTGATGGGAAGCTAGTGATGTGTGTAAATGCGCTGCCATCTGATTTGTCGCTTAAAACGTAAAAGTATCTTAGCTAACTGACAGAGAGAGAGCGAGAGAGAGAGAGAGAGAGAGGAGAGGGAGGAGAGAGAGAGCGAGAGAGAGAGAGAGAGAGAGAGAGAGAGAGAGCGGGAAAACAAGATTCTTCCGAAACATTAGGAATATTTTGTAAGTATAAACTGCTAAAATTATTGATATGATTTACGCATCAGTGTAAGATGAACCTTAAATAGCAACACACGGCGAACAGCGAAGGGATCTTGCTAGCATTGTGTACTAACATTTATTTACTTTAAGACATTTGACAGACGCCGATATGCAAATTTATTCAACAGAGCAGTTGAGTCATACGACGACTGAGCAATTTGGGGTTAAGGGCACTACTCAGGGGCCCACCTGTGGCAACAATCAAACCCCAATCTTCCAATTAGCAAATCAACACCTTAACCACTACACTACACTACATACACACACACACACACACCCTGCCCCCATGGCTGTCTGAAGGTGCGGTCGGGTCTGTGTGTGTGTGTGTGTGTGTGTGTGTGTGTGTGTGTGTGTGTGTGTTTTAAGAAAAAGAATATTACACATATTAAAAATAAAAACTACTGGATAAACAGGCCGCTGCTGTGATGGACCCTCCTGTGGTGAGAACAGTGTGAGAACAGTGTGAGAACAGCGCTCAGGAACATGTTCCAGCCGTGCCCAGCTTGTTACAGCTGATAAATAATGTCCTGGGCTTCCTGATTAGGCTGAGGGGTAATATGAGGGGAGATCCTGGCAACCGCTGTGTTTTCATAAATGAAGTGTTTAAAAAAAAGGAGTATAAAATATAAATTCAGTGTGTTATAGAATAAATACCCCGATTTGCATTAGTGTAGTTATTCTAGTGTAATAAACATATCACGGCGACTCCAGCACTCAGTATGGTCACATGATTCATTCCTCTGGGGTAACAAAGTTCAGAGAGTGGAAACAGGTTCTTGCATTAAGCTTGCATGCTGCCATGGCAACAACAAAGTCGTCTCTGACACATCGGTTATTATTGCGCTGCATCAATGTCGCCGCGCTGAAAAGGAAAAATTCCTCCATTTTTAATCGTGTAATTGGAGCGTTTCTAGTAATAAAACTGTTTCTCAAACTTCCTGTCCGCCATGTTTAAGTGCTGGAGAGTTTATATGTGAGGAAGTGGTAGTTTAGTGTTGTGGGACCTCTTATTGGAAGGTCAAGGGTTCAATTCCCAGCAGCACCAAGTTGCTAGACAGACAGACAGACAGATAGATAGAAATTGAGAAAAAGAAAAAGAGAAATTGATTGACCGACTCTTTAAAGGACTAAACATGTTCTAACATTTGGCAGATGTTCTTATCCAAAGTGACTCACATTTTTATCTTGTTTATACATCTGAGCAAATGGGGGTTAAGGGTCTTGCTCAGTGGTGGTAACCTGGTGGTGCTGGGAATTAAACCTATGATCTTCTGGTTAGCAGCCCAACACCTTAACCACTGCGCTACCACTTCCCCACTGCCCACCTCTGTTTTGTACCTTAAGTGCAATAAAACCATTTTTTTACCTTTTATAATGGAGAATGGAATGAAAACAGCCGGTGGACAGTAAAGGACTTTATATAACCATAAACTACCACAAAGAGCTGTTATAAAACCTTTAGATTGCAGTGCAGACACAGAACTATAGAAGGAAAAAGTCAGAGAAATTAAGAGCCAAACAGTGAATAAATGTAAAAGTCTATTGGACAGGCCATGAACACAGCAGACTAAAGGACAAACAGTGGACAGCAGTGAAAAAGACTGAAAAAAAGGGGAATGACGGGGGACGGAAGGCTGGAAGAGCAACTGTATCACCCTGTTTAAACTTTAGTTACACTAATAATATTTACTAATTTTATTACTTACACCACAATATGCAAAAGACACGAATGTCTCACTCTCGTCCCAAACATGTTTTTCTCCAACATCACCACCAGACAAAGAACAGGAAAACGTCTCTGTCGTTCCAGAAGGAATGACCTGCGTGAAGTTTCCTCAACAGATACTGTTCTTCTTATACCTTCAGGATGAGTTTCGATTCAGTGTGATGAAGGCTGAGCAGAAGATCGTGGACCTTTTTGGGTGTATCGTAAGTTGGATTGCTGTGATCAGAGGATCGACTCTACACCTTGGTGTCCACGCCCAAACCCACCTCATCTCCACCACTTCGGAAGCAATATAAAGGTTACAATTAATATGGATAAGTAACGAAACATCTGGAGGATACAAAGGGGCATGAACCCAATGCCGGAGGTCTGAACAGAGGTGTGCATCTGGAATGAATTTAATCAAAACTATCAACAGCTAATGCAGTGATTCCCAAACTTAGAGAGAGAGAGAGAGAGAGAGAGAGAGACAAAGAGATAGATAGATAGATAGATAGATAGATAGATAGATAGATAGATAGATAGATAGATAGATAGATAGATAGATAGATAGATAGATAGATAGGGTTAACAATTGGTTTACTGATTGATTAAATGCACAATTAATTGATAAGTTGATTATTTGATTGATTGATTGGTTTACTGATTAATTGGTTGGTTGATTAGTTGGTTGATTGATTGGTTGGTTGATTGATTTGTTGATGGTTTGGTTATTAATTAGTTGGTGATTGGTTGGTTGGTTTATTGATTGATTGATTGATCGGTTGATTGATTGATTGGTTGATTGAATGATTGATTGATTGATCGGTTGATTGATTGATTGGTTGATCAGTTGGTTGATTAATTGATTGGTTGTTGATTGATTAGTTGGTTGATTGATTGATCAATTAAATAGTTGGTTAATTGATTGATTTTTTTGATTAATCGTCTTTAATCGTGTCATTATGGAGACCCGATGGAGACCCCCGCGGGGCGATAAGGAATGGATCTCCTGCTGATAAACCAGAGCACGAAGCGGAGGATCAGGATCAGTAAACTACTATCTGAAGTGCTCCAGGTTTTTAATCACATGACCCATTTAACAGCTCACAGCGCCTCGACTGACACGCAGACATGTGTAAGCGCATGGGGTTTTTTTTCATTTCCTGCTCATGGTTTTCTCTCTATTGTAAAGTTTAGAAAGAGAGAATGATTCATCGGGTAATTGAGCAGTTAGTCACGCAGTAATCAGAGCTTATTAAAGCAGATGGAGAATAAAGAAAACTCTCAGGTGTAAATAATCACTCCTACATTAACACACTGATGAACACTGACACACGCACTCCAGGGTGTAAAGTCTCGCTTGGGGCATCGGGGGTGGGGGGGTGTAGTTCTTATACTTATAACCACCTGGTTATAGGAAGTGATGCTTGACCAGAGCACAGCAGAGGGAACAACTAACACATAATGCTGTGTTTCACAGACGAATAACGGCATCGATTAACGAGGATTCAGTGAAAATATGACACTGTTTCGCTCAGTGACTAAAGACAGCGTCATGCGGACAAATGCCTCTAGTACACACAAACACACACACACACACACACACGGATGATGTTTCAAGTGTGTGTGTGTGTGTGTGTGTGTGTGTGTATGTGTTTCTCATTTCTTAGAATGACCCAAAACATCAGGGGAAATGACAAGGCAAAGAACGGGAAGGAAGGCAAGAAGGACAGCGAGACAGAGAAATAAAATGGAGGAGAGAAGGGAGAGGAGAGAGAGAGAGAGAGAGGAGAGAGAGAGAGAGAGAGAGAGAGAGAGAGAGAGAGAGAGAGAGAGAGAGAGAGATTAGAGGAAAATCAATAGGCATGGTGGGGTTGGTAAAGTGTGCGTCTGATTTAAAGAAGGAGGGAAAGACAGTGGGGAGAGGGAGAGAGAGAGAGAGAGAGAGAGAGAGAGAGAGAGAGAGACTAGAGCTATAGAGGAAAATTAAAGCAAAAGATAAGAAAGGATGGGGGGGGGGGGGTTTTGAACGTGGGCAGTGTGAAAAGAAAACACCTTCCGGTTACCGTAAAAAGATGAGTGTGTGTGTGTGTGTGTGAGAGAGAGAGAAGGGGGGGGGGACAGTAAGAGTAAATTACTCACACTTGTCCAGCTGTTATTAACCTACACCACACACACCCACACACACACACACACACACACACACACACACTCCATCACCTAACCAGCTAATTTACACACTGGCAAAACTTATAAATCTACACTAAATGTGTGTGTGTGGTGTGTGTGTGTGTGTGTGTGTGTGTGTGTGTGTGTGTGTGGTGGTTTAATGCTTTTATGTTTGCTTCTTATATCTTAATGTCTTTCTTCTTTCGTAAAATGGCCGATCACACAAAGAAAATATCACTCAATTACTATAGACATATTTATAACTGTAATCACTTCTTCACCTCTTCTTCTCTTTTTCTCATCTCTTTTATTTACTCGTCTTGTCCTCTCCTCTTTTCCTCACTCGTCTTCTCTTTTTTTTTAGTCGTCTTCTCTTCTTCTCTCTTCTCTTTTCTTCACTCATCTTTTCTTTTTTTCTCGTCTTCTCTTCACTTGTCCTCTCTTCTTTTCTCTTCTCATCACTTGTTTTGTCTTCTCTTCTCTTCACTCGTCTTCTCTTCTTCTCTCTTCTCTTCTCTTCACTTGTCCTCTCTTCTCTTTTTTCATCTCTTTTATTTACTCGTCCTCTCCTCTTTTCCTCACTTGTCTTCTCTTTTCCTCACTCGTCTTCTCTTCTTTTCACTCTCATTCTCTTTTCTTTTCATTACTCGATCTCTCATTTTTTTACTCATCTTCTCGTTCCTTCACTTGTCTTCTCTTCTCTATTTTTCATTCATCTTCTTTTCTCTTAACTCATCCTTTCCCAACTTGCCTCCTCTTCTCTAGTCTTTTCTTCACTCATCTTCTCTTCTTTTCACTTATCTTTTCTCTTCACTAGTTTTCTTTTCTCCTGTCTTTACTCTTCTCTTTTCTTTACTTGTAATCTCTTTTCTTCTCTTCTCTACTCTATGTACTGACTCATATCATATTTATGATGATTTGGTTTATACAATCAGACACTGATGTTGGGGTGTTGAGTTCAGAGTCTATATATCAAGACATGAAATGAAATGTCCAATCAGACACCTGATACAGCTGAACAGATTTTTTTTTTGGACAAACACGTGTCGCTTTTACTTGCAAAATTATTACGTTTGCCATATTCGAAAAAAATTGTCTTTGTGCGCCCTCTAGAGGTCACATGAGTCATTACAGGAATTGCTTTACTGGGACTTTATCAGGATGGACGCTTAAAGATTCACAACTTAATCCGATTTATTATGTTATCGTCTGTTTTAAAGTTGGTGATGCTGATCTTTCATTTTTCCAACCCATAATATGTGATTTATCAATTCTGTATTGTTTTAAAAATAACTATTATTAAAAAATTATTAAATTAAATATAATTAATAATATATATATTATTCATTATTAATATAGTAAAAATTAACGTTATTAAAAAAGATGTACAACTTTCTCGCTGCAAGTGTCCAGTCGCTAGATTATGATGTCATCAGTTGGTTTTTCTACTATTGGTTGCCACAGTGACAACGGCTATCAGCAGGTGGCGCTAATATGTAATAAAAAATAAAATAAATAGATAAAATAAACAGATTTTTATTATAAAGTTAATGGTGCAGTTAAAATAAAAGATTATTTAACTTTTAAAAAAAACAAAACAGGATTTTTAGTTAATGAATAACAAGCTGAAAAAACCATGTCACCGTTAGACTCCTGTTTATTTAATGCTAATTAACTTTATTAAATGCTAATTAACTTTAATGCTAATTAACTTTATTTAATGCTAATTAACTTTAATGCTAATTAACTTTATTTAATGCTAATTAACATTTTGTCCGTAGTTTTTTTAATATTGAGTTTGTTCCGTTTGTTTTAGCGGCTGTTAAATGAAGGCTCCGCCCCCTAACACTTAGTCACGCCCATTTTCCCTTAATTGGCACATCTAATAACAGTGTTTTGCTTACAATTTAACCATGAATTACTGTAATTAGCAACAATCCTCTGTAGCATCTCCTAAAGACATCTTTATTTTGTTATTCACTCCGCATTAACATGCGCTATAAAGGAGCAGAACGTTTCATTAACTCATGATCACTTCATCATCATCATCATCAGACAAAAACCATTAAAATCAGTTAAATGTGTTGCATTAAATTCAGGCGTCATATAAAATAAAAGCTATAAATAAAAAAAAGATTCGGGAGGTGCCTTTAAAATCCATCGAAAACGAGTCAGGAGTCAGTTCTGATTAAGGATTTAAAGATAAATAAATTACTAACCTGTTACACACACACACACACACACACACACAGGGTTAGTGTACAGTCTCAGTGTCCCAGTGTTCAGTTCAGAGTTCACACAGTTGGGTCATGTTTAAACATTTAGTTCATTATTAAAGTAATGTTTTAAACGCCGTTAAATAAACGTGCGAGTTTTTCAGGAATTGTTAAGAAATCATGAACTTTCATTTGTAAAGATGGATAAAAATGTCAGCCGGGAAGCAAAAACCTCTAAAGAGAAAAAAAAAACAAAGACACAAAATATACAGGAAATGCACATACTTCCATTTGAGCATCAGGTAACTGTAATAAACCTGTAATAAAGAGTTTAAAATAATTATTGTTTCCAAACTTTTCTGAATTACAGTCTTTTTAAATGTGAACAAAAAGACAGGTCCTGTCCGAACCTGCATTACTACTTAAGTGTGCACTACATTGTAGAGCGTTCTATAGTACGGTTACAGGTAGTATGAAAGAAACTCGGACATACTACATCCACCATGTTGATACTGTCACGTGACGGAGTACATCCGAATTTCATCCTGCCTGTAACCATACTACACAGAACATACTCTTCAGCAGTCAGGAAGTACATACTTACTTAAACATAGTGCACACTTAAGCATTTAAACTGTACTTTTCTTCAGGTCGGTGTGTTGAGGCAAACTGGGGCGAAACTCTGCAGGACACCAACCCTCCATGACTGAGATTGGACACTCCTGCTTAAGTCTGCGCTTTCCACCACTTCCGCATATGACATCATCTCTACCAGGGGATCATGTGATAGTAAAGTATCCATCGTATGCGTACTTAAGGAACTTTGTGTGTTTGTATTTCGCATAGCAAAGATTCAGACATACTACTCGTCTCGCATACTCAGTTTCACACATCATATAGTATGATAGTATGTGATTTGGGTCAGGTTGACTATACAGTGCAGGAATGGGCTATAATAAATGACTGTATGATGTAGCTGAGCTACATTTCCCATCCTAAAATCTTTCCCACTTGCACCACTTCACCCTGAAAATCCTGACGACACGGTGGAAAACCGCAAAAAACCTTTACATAAACAAGTTCCTGCGGATGCCGTTACTATAGCAACAACAAGATTTATACCCGTTAGAAAAATTTAATTGCCGCCTTCTGACCAATCGGAATTGAGAATTCAAGGGTGGTGGTGGTGGTGGTGGTGGTGTGTATATAATAAATGTGAGATTTTTGTTATTGAGGGACGTATTAAAGACTTTTCTATGTATTATTCCTGTAATTATTGTAATTATTATGATTATCAGTACATGCCTTAGTCATAGTAAAGCAAACACACACACACACACACCACCACCTCTCCTCTAACAGGCGTTACATCATCAGTACACTGTGACTGGCCAGTCCGTTTAATTCCACCAGCAGCTTTGACTCAGCTTGGATGAGAGAGGTTTAGGGTTTAAGCTTGAGCCAGGGGTAAAGTACGGTGAGGATGGACAGAACGGATGAGGCGAGACCACACGCCCCGACAAACCCGGGGCCGGTTTGATAGAGGCCTAGTTTATCCAGCGGGATGAAGACGTCACACAGGTTCTTGAGGGTGTCCAGGAGTAGCGGGGGGTTGCTGCGCAGGACGGTGGTGAGCAGATGCAGCTGTTGTTCAAGTCTGGTTGTGATGACGGACGAGCAGGAGGACGGAGTTGAAGGGAACTCGCCGTTCTCTACGACGCCTGACAGATGATGAGATTTGCTGCGCCGCTCGCGTTCCATCAGACCGTGGATCTCGTACAGGTCACGGGTCAGGTTTAAGATCAGCGCAAACAGGTAGTACCTACAAAAAAAAAGAGAGAGAGAGAGAGAGAGAGAGAGAGGGAGGAAGAGAGATTAAAGGAAATGGAGAAAAACAGGACAGGAAAAGAAAGATGCAGGTAAAGTCACCTGAATGAGCGCTGACTCCATTTGTCCTGGTCAAGTCGAGGCAGCAGTCCTGTCTTTCCGGCCCACAGCAGGTTGTCGCAGGCGAAGTACATGGCTTTGTTTAAGTGGGAGACGGTGATGCAGAGTCGCAGCACGCAGTCAGACAGGTGAACCGCTCGCTTGGCTGCTTCCAGAGACTCTGCCGAGTTTCCTAAACGCATCACTGAACACACAGGATTACACAGAAAGAGACAAGACTCAGTTCCAGATAAAGACACCACCAGTATCGGGAGTAAAAATGAGATTAAGAACATCTTAATAATCAGTTTTATGTTATGATGTGATAAGCGCTCATTATGGGGGGGGGGGGTTTGATACGAATTAATATGTATATTTTTATATTGTATGTATTAATAATGTAAGGATGGTGGATCATGAGGACGTGAGTCTGTAAGATTGGTGGATCATGAGGACGGAAGTCTGTTTGGATGGTAGATCATGAGGACGGAAGTCTGTTTGGATGGTAGATCATGAGGACGGAAGTCTGTTTGGATGGTAGATCATGAGGACATACGTTTTCTGCTGAGACTCAGATGAGCTTCCAGCTGTTTGATGGTTGTTAAAAGTTGGGCTGCAGCTCCTCCTTTCTGCAGCGTGTATCCGAGCAGCGTGCAGGCATACTGTGCAGCCCTGTACACACACACACACACACACACACACACACACACACACACACACACACACGACTGATTAATTCATTACTTTCTCTTATTGGTCCGCAGCGGAGCTGTGAGCTGATGGATGTCTGTGGAGAAGAAGAACAGCTGTATTTCACTCCAGTTCCCCGGTTTCAGGGTTAATAACCTGTTCATTTCAGGGTTAATAACCTCCGCACTCACTGTAGTGAATTTTATCACATTTTCAGGCTGTTATTCGGTTTGAAACTGTTGTAATGTGAATAATTCTTTGTGTCGGATTCTCACCTGAACACTCGCTCTTTAGCCTGACTCTGAGCGCTGAATCTCACCCACGTCTCCATGTACACAACCTTAACTCGCTAAACTGGGGCTTTTTACAAACTTTATATTTAAGAATTTACACGATAAATGTAAAAAAAAAAATTAATAATAGTAGTTAAAAGCTATTTTACTTATGCGTTTAGCTAATATTTCAATTACTTTGGACAGAGCTTTTTTAATGCGCATTACCACTGACTTCCGGTTTATGGCTAGTGCAGAGGGACAAACTCGTGTCGCTCCTCGAACTTTCACAGCGAAAAATATTAAATGTAATTATTGTAATTAATTTTATACAAGCGTTGTTATGGAAAATTTACCACAAATATATCTTTTAACTTTCATCATTTTGCTGGAACCAATAAATATCCACAGTAATAAATAAAAATAAATTTAAAAAACTGGCAATTGTCATTTAAAATAAACAAATAATATTTATTTATTTTTATATATGTATTATTAATTTGTTTATTTTAAATGACATGTATATTTCTATGTTGCTTATTTCAACAGTTTTTCGGTTGCTACACTTTGTTTTATCAGTAACTGTTTAATGATGAGACTCAAAGCACTTTTTTTAGGTCACTTTGGATAAGGGCATCTGAAAAATGATGTAAATGTGAAATAAACTGCCTGGATTTGTTAGTTATTTATTAATGCATTATATTTTATTACATTATTATATATTGTTATATGTATATTACATTAACTTGAGTCGATTTTTAGGGAAAATGTTCATTTAAAAATCGGCTCGATCGATCATTCTTTTACTCATTTTTAATTGTGGGAATACTTTACTTTTACTTCTCTACATTTGATGTCGTTCCTCCGTTACTATTAAATGTTAATGATGTAAATGTAGTTTTGATAATTATTATAATGTTGCGTATAATGAGCAACGATTAGTGCTGAAACAAACAGTTACGTAATGCGATGTTTTCTATGTGCATTAAAATAAGTTGTCATATCAGCGACCTGAGAAAACTTTTTACAGAAGGTTTCATGATTATGACTCAATGAGAGAGATTCTGTAACTATAGACCGTAAGTTAAAATTAACTTTTATTTGGGGGCCCCTCGGTGCCACCAATATGACTAATTATTCTCAATCCATTATTATTTAAAGAGTATAAATGCTGCGTAAGCTGTGTTGCTTACATCATACCAGTGTTTTTAACTTTCTCCTGCATGCCGTTAACATAATATTGTGTTGATTTTCATTTAATATTGCATTTTTGTATAATCTTCATTGTCCATTGACATAAAAAAACAATGTCTTTTTATGTACTCTTGGAGGCCCTGTGGTGGCTACGAGGGCCCTAAGCTTAGTTCGCTTATGCCTTAGCGGCTCTGACTTGAGCAGGAGCGGTTTTGGAGACTTTTATAGAGGCGTTCTGTTATTACAGCCTCTCTGAAACTATCAACCATCAAACTACCAAAATTTATTAAAAGTGTGATTTTTTTCGTTTATAAAAACCTCTTAGAAATGCAATACATGTCTATATATATAGATTCTCTTTGTTTTAGCATTGCAATGTCAGTTTTACAACCCGTAGAAGATTAAAAAAGATATTTTCTATTATTTTTTTAAAAATGTTTAGCGTGTATTAATGCAATCAGTGTATAAAGTGTCTACGTAAAACAGCTACATTAAATTATCCACCCGTATATGAAGCCCAGCACATGATGAGGTAATAAAAGTCGAATTCTCCAGACTGAAGTTAAGAATCGTTATCACGATTTACAAAGAAAATGATATATTTTTTAACACTAAGTCTATATTTTTACACTTATTTAGCTAACATTAAGACTAGTTAACGATAATAATAACATAGTAACTAACAGTAACGAGAACTAAATCCCTCTATAAGGACTAGATCATAGAACCGCCCCGGGACTTTAGTAGTCTTATTATTTTATACTAAATCTCTCTTACTCGAGTCACTTTAAACATTAATACCTAATAAATTCTTTTTAAGTTACATTTTTAGCTACTCTATCCACCACTGATAAAAAGTGTAAATTTAATTCAGAACTATAGCTGTAACTATACTCTAAATTCTTAATTATATGTTATTTTTATTTGTGTATTTATTTACACCATTTAGAGATGGATACACACTTAAATAAATAATTTCATAATTATTTTAATGATGTTAAATCATTCAGGTTCTGACACACGTTACACCATATTTCACTGTAGGTATCATGTTACCATCCCTTTATTATCAAACTACCACCAACATGTTTCACATTGAATACAATGTAATCATCCCCACATCATTGCATTACCACCACCATCTTACAACGTTGTTTATTATGTAATGTCGTGTTAGCTGTGCACCAGATGTAACTTTTCACTTAAATCTTTATTTATTTATTAGGATAATCTGCCTGTAACAGTAAAAATCCAGATCCGACCAACTGATTTTCAATTCTCTTGAGTGACACATGATTAGGATGAATGTCATGCTGTTTTGCTAAAGAAAGTGACACGAAATCATGGAATCCACAGGAAAACGTAGCTACACCTATTTTATTTAACAATCTCTGATAAAAATAAATTAAAGTAAGTATAGTATTCATGGTCACACAGTGGAGAGAAAAAAAAAACAAAAACAATTTTAATCTCACAATTAAACCAAATAAACAATAATCAAGACATATTATTCGATTTTCCCGTGTAGTGATTACACAAACATTGATGAGAAAAAAAAAACGATTGAGGAGGAGGATTCACATTTATACCCCATCAAACACGAAGACGACGTATGGAAATACAGACAGGCTGTGTAATGAGTTCGTTACTAATCCCTAGAAATGTGATGTGGTGCTGTGACGACTGACGTCATGACTAATCCCAGACGTGTGAGATGAGTTCCAGTGTGTGGATGAATCACGTCTGGCCATTTTTCTTTTAACTGCCAACATCAAAGAGCTACAACGATACCAGAATCCTAGCATGATCTCAGGTATTTTAATATAAAATACATCCCTGCTGTGTGCTGTGACTCTGGACTTTCCCAGTGTGTGTGTGTGTGTGTGTGTGTGTGTTGCACTTCACTATTCCAAAAATAATGTTATTTGCTAATGAGTCTCAGGCTAAATGGCTCCCTACTTCCTATTTATGTGCGGTGGGTTTGTTACTGAGACTTCACCACTGTATTGTAGCGCTCTGTAGGGGGCTCCTTATGCCAAGCTGCAAAATAGTGATCTACATCCACAGAGCAAAAACAACAAAAACTAGAACCAGCATGAAAGAAAAAACGTTACGTAATCCTTTATTCAACCGCGTACGAACCTCCCACCTATCAAACACATCCTGCTTATTATCATTTCCTCACATGCTCGAAACGCTCTAAAACACGTCTCTGAACTCTGATATCAGGGACTGAAACCGTTCTCCATCTTTGTTCTCCACCACTGCAGTTTTATTTCCTTCGATTTCACTAAAAACCTAAAACCAGGAAGTGCAACAAAAACTCTCACGCGATTACTTTCTTTACTTCTGTTATCACAGCAGTCTCACACTAACGGAGCATTCAAAAGTGTTTGGAGATTGTCTCGTGTGCGTGTGTGTGTGCCGATCAATACTGCTGTTGTGTATCAATTTTAATCTACCTTCAAAAAAGGTATAAAAATCCAGCTAAAAAAAACCAAAATTTTACACAAAACCTTCACACAGCTTCGTGCCCTTATTATGTAATTAACAAAAGATCGTTAAAAGGACAAGATGAAGCAAAAGTGAGCTATTCTTTCCAAACATGTCACTACATACATGTCACGACCAAAGTTGGGAGTCGGGAGATAAAAATGGTGAGCGTGACTAATTTACCACCATTTTACCACCATTTTGGAGTGTGCGAATAAACAAAATGATCTGGGTCAATGGTGGCTCAATGATTCAGATGGTTACGAACTGTTTATCAGAGGATTATGGGTTCAATTCCCAGCAGCACCAAGCTACTACCGCTGGGCCCCTGAGCAAGGCCCTTAACCCTTCACTGCACAGTTAGAGAAAAATGCTATAAATTAGGGCTGTGTATAGGCTCACGATACGATGCAATATATTGAAATACTTTTGAAAAAACATATACGACAAATATAAAGCCGGAGACGGCCATATTTGTCCCCCATGTTTGCTTCTGACACAATGGCAGTATGTGTCAGCGACATCTACAGGAGAGGAAAAGGAAGTCGTTCGACACATACTAAGGGTTTCAATTAAATACAATTAAAACAACATGTATCGATACTCAAGGTTCGAATATCGATACAATATTGCGATAAAAATGATCGCGATAGTTTGCTGTGACAATATATTTACACAGCCCTAATATAAATGTAAGGTGCTTCGGATAAGAGTGCCACATGCCAGAAAAGTAAATGATGATGTTATTTACTGCCACAGTGATCAACAGAGAAAAAGACCTTGCTATAAAGCCCCTGTTCTTCATCAGTTCCTCATCACCTCGACTGGGGATGCCACAATACTCAATATTATATTAAACTATTCAATATGGCCTCCACGGTTCAATACACGGACGTGAAATTGCGTTTATTTTTGTTTTCTTGCGTTTTATTACTCTACGAATTCGCTCCGTTCGTGTTTGTCGGCGTGTTTATGCACTGAGACTGAGAAACGCCTCCCTGCGAGTAAATATCCAATCAGCAAGCGTTTGCGATCGAGTTTAAGATTTCACACACTGTGAGCGGCGAGACGACTCAGAATAATCATTTTGGATTAAACAGACAAAAAGACTGTTAAAACACTGTTTGACACGAGAAACTTAAATGGAAACACTACCAACACGGCTGCACATCAGCGGCACCGGTGTTTAAATGGGCTACCAGCAGCTGTGAGCTGCCAATATTAATTTTTCAGGTCTTTATTTTTTATATCTCACTATTTTATTTTTCGCCATAAATGTGTACAAGCTCAAATAACTAGAATTGCAACTAAAACCAAGCCATTAAAACCGAACCGAAAGCCGTGGTTAAAAATCCCAGGTACGTGTGGGCCGGTGAGTTAATTGTATTGTTGCATCCCTAATCTTAACTACCTTCTGATTTCATTCCATTAGTTTATGTATCGGAGGTACTACAGTTCTCCTGGTAGTCAACATTAAAATCTTTGCTCCCTGTAACTAATGTCAAGTTTAATACGTTTCACTAAATACAGTATTATGAAGACGTCTATCTACAGCCCTCGTCTATCTAAAGCTAACAGTAAGTAGCCGGTATAGCGTGGCTGAAAGTGTGTCCCGCACGTTAAAGGCTGGTGTCTGATCAAACAGAACGAGTGCGTTATCAAATATTATCATCTATCTACAGTTTACGCGCCACCTTTCGACAGGATTACGGACCGGATCTCCTTTTTGGCGGTATCCTTTCAACCACCTCAATTGTTGGAGTGCTGTTTCTTGCGAAAGGGCGCTTTAAAGCGGCTCCAGAGAGATCGGCTGCGTCGCGTCTTCCTCTCGCCGCTGCGCACCGCCTCGGCTTCGCGCTGACGGATCTGACGCACCAGAGCGGCGAAAACTTCATCTATGTAGTAACGGAAGGCTGCCGAGGTTTCGAAAAACGGGCACTGGAACTCCCTGGCCAGCTCCTTTCCCTCCTCTACTGACACCTGTAGGACAGGAGGACATGTTAAAGAAAATCGTGTGTAAAAAAATCTTCGATACTGGCTGAGAGGTTAGTGATCTGAAATTTTGTTCTTCCTCATTGAGCTATAACCAGAAATTTATCCCACGTTTCCATAAACAGTTCTAGTAATTTAACCGTAAAAAATTCAGTACGTTTCAGTCAATTTTCCAAAACTACACAACTCGGGTGTTCGGAAAAGCCGGAAATCAGGAGACATTTATCCAGCTGAGATGGGAAAAAATGTGAAAAAAAACCAAAATAAATTATTTTAAATTATTATTATCTACTTGACGGAAATAACTCATTATTTAAACTATCAGCAATAAGAGGCACACAGGCCACGCCTCCTACTCTGAAGCCACGCTTCTTTACTTACAAGAAGGCCGGTATTACCTCTAAAATCCCTTCATTGCCAATAAATCTACTACAATATTAAAATAGATAAAAATAGTGTGTTTATGCGTGTTACCTGTCTGAGTTGTGTGAGGTCAGATTTGTTTCCCACGAGCACCACGGGCGTGTCCACGGTGCGCCGCACCCGGCAGATCAGCTGCTTGAAGTGGCGAGCCTCCTGAAAGCTGCGCCGGTCCGTTATAGAGTACGAAATGATAAAGCCTTCGCCTGCACGCATGTACTGATCACGCATGGCTGTGAATTCAGCCTAAACACACACACATTTTTTGGTATTTTTTTATTATTAGACCTAGATTGCGTAAATGATATGCTAAACCCTGATCCTTCTGTGCTGCCTACCTGTCCTGCCGTGTCCAAGATGTCCAGGTTTGCCGGCTCGTCGTCGATGCGGATCTGAGTCTTATAAGCGTCCTCTGCGCGGAAAACAAACAGAAAAAACAATGTCACACACAACAGTGAGTGTTTGGTGTTATAATTCGAAACAATTCTACATTAGAATGAAACACAGCTTCATATTTATATATAATATATAAATATTACATAGTTATTTTTATTGTATCAGACCAACACTGTGAGCGAAAACCTAAAGTGGGCGTGGCTGAAGCGTGACGTGTTTTTTCTTCCATTTATTAATCAGAAACGTTCATTCACTTCTGGAGAAAACTAAAGATACATAAACATCATGTGTGAAATTTGCCCCTGATAATTCTCCAAACACACTTTTATTACTTCAATTACTCTTCATAAGGGTGTTACTGGTGTTTGATGCACCTGAACTGAACCAGCAGGGTGAGTTTAAATAGACCTGGCAACCTAAAATACTATAGCAAAACTATACAGGGTACAAACCAGCCAGGCAGATATTCTATGTCTAAAAAATGGTGGCTCATGGTTAGGGTGTTGAACTAACAACCCGAAGATTGTGGGTTTGATTTGTAGCTCCACCAATCCACCACTGCTGGACCCCTGAACAAGGCCCTTAACCCCCAATAAATGTAAGTCGCTCTGGATAAGGGCGTCTGCCAAATGTAATGTAAATGTGATTTATTATCCCACCTATAGTAGGGTCGTGATCCTCAGGAAACCGGTGACTGATAAACTGCATGATGATGGCTAGAGAGAGAGAAAGACAGAGAGAGAGAAAGATGGGGACTTGATTAAAACACCAGAGATGTTTGGGTTCATTTGTTCGACTCATCACACACACTTGACACAGATCAGTGCCATTCACACCCTTTGTCTTGTTTCCATGGACACAGTCTGGATAAAATACACACCTTCACCAACTGACATGGGTTCATCGCCGTGGCAACAGACTCTATAAGGTTGGGTGTGGTTGCCAGGCACTTCCTTAACAACCAGACGAAGCTAAAGAGCCTCCAATCCACCATCTTGTGTGTGTGTGTAGGAGTGTATGGCAAACCCCTTGGACAGAGACACATAAAACTAACAGAGGTACTAGAGAAAAAAAACAGCAACGAAAAAAAAACAGACTTAATGAGAAAAGAACAAAAGAGACAAAGAAAAAGAGGGACGGACAATCAGAGAGGACGTATAAACTGCATTTCCTCGATATACTACAATCCGAGCATTCTCTAAACACAAAAAAGCCACCACCCTGTGTGTGTCACGTGAATAATCTGCCCTCTTTCGCTCTTTCTTTCTCTCTCTCTCTCTCGCTCTCTCTCTTACACACACACAGTGCAAAACAGTGACAGATTAAGAGACATAAACTGAGAGGGACAGAGACAGACAGAATTAAAGATGGTATGTAAAACTACGGCAAAGAAAATAAAAGAGTGTTATAGAGAGAGGGAGGACGGATAGAGAACGACAGGGAGAGTCAGCAAGAAAAAAGAGAGAGAGACACAGTGTGTAGTTACTCACCGCTTTTACCCACTCCTCCTTCACCCAGCATTACCAGCTTATACTCGCGGGAAAGACCGCCGATCCCCCGTGAAGACTCCATCCACACCGCTGCAACACACACACACACACACACACACACACACACACACACACACACACACACACACTACACTTATGGTGACATGTTTTTTTTTTTAAGTGACTGAATCAGGATCAATATTAGGAAGAATTCTGATCAGATATACAAGTGGTGTGTATCGAGTTTCCGCCGAATGGTGTTGAGTGTATAGAAGATATGAAAAGTAGCAAAAGAATGTTGACCATTATACGGTGTGTGTAGTGTTTGTGAAGTGTGTCATTGACCCAAGAGACCGAATTTGGCACAGAAGAGGAAGTGAGTCACTCAGTTCAAATATTCATGTGACAATTGGATGGACGCGCGCCACAATAACCGCAACCTTGACATTATTATTATTATATAATTAACATTTATTTAAAAAAAACTGACATGAAAGCAAAAATCAATTTTACTTAGCATTAACATCTGATAGCAAACAACATTAATACTCCTCACTAATGTGTGTTATTACAGGTTATAACCATTTTTTCCCCTTATATTTGAAAAACAAAAACACTTATCACATGTATTCGAACATCCTAAATGCTTTTATATGTCTATAAAATGTTTTTTCTTTAGCTTGGCTACAGTTATATCATGTTAAAAAACGAGAAGCTGCTAACGGGGATGTAGCGAGAGCTAACTCACTTCCAAGCCGCTGCCGCGCTGCGGTGTTCGGTTTCAGAATTCAGGAAAGCTCGGGGATTAATGGTGAATTGTAGGCCGTGGGGATTTAGCTTAACCCTGTTTATTCTAACACGGGTTATTTTAGCACACCGCGCGCTTTAGGTTTAGACATTACTGGATTTAAATCATTGGTTAATATACTTTGTCGAACATTTTAATTTTTAATATAATGTATAATATTGAGTATAAATGAGTAATAAACGATATAAAGACGAAGCAGAGACCGCATGGATAACATTCAATCTAATAACCGTCAGTTTTAGCAACAAATTAAAGTTGTTTTGTTGTAATTTCTCCCCAAAGATGAAAATATTTCGTAAATAACTCGTTTACAGACTAAGTTGTCAGTGTTTTTTCTCGGAGTTTAGTAGGAACATTGGTTTTTTTTCTGATTATTAAACTGTCTCAAGTTCAGACTCCAACTACCGTAACACACTCATCACATTGCAGATGTTTATAGCAAAAACAACAACAACACACACACACACATCGTGTAGCATAAACAAGAATCAACAAACAAACAACTTTTTTAAATAATAAAATAATAATTAATAAAATACATCAAAATGAACACTCACTTTTTGTCACAGTATTTCTGTCATCATCCTTAACCTGGTATCAATGCAGGGGATCATTTTGGACCAAAATACTGTTCAAGTGTGAACACACACACACACACATACATACACATACACACTCACATACACACTCACATACACACTCATACACATCCACAATCAAGAATAAACACACAGCACACACACATGCACAAAGCATTGACATGTCAGCCGTGCCGCTGGGTCCTAATGCCTGTAGGTTGTAGCCTCCATTAATGATCCGATTAACGGATTTACATGTATGGGAGTAATCCGATAACCAGAAAACGAAAATTAGTCATTGCAGTGGCAATTTAAGGATTTTATCCTTACAGATTGGTAGCCCTTCGCTACTGTTATGGATAACATTACCTAGGGTTTCGTCAGTGTATTGCAGACTGATGAAAGTACAAATATGAAGTCGCTTTTATTTATTTAGCGCTTTTAACAATCTGGATTGTTTCAAAGCAGTTTTACAGAAATACATCAGAAACGACAATATTAAACATTTATTAAAACACTCGATTTGATTGATATCTATACATTTAGAGCCTCCAACTAAGCGAGCCAGAGGTGACGCCGGCAAGGAAACCAAAACTCCATCGGGGTGGGGGGGTTGGTGGGTCAGTTCTCCTCTGACCAGATAAACCAGTGGGATGAATGCAAACAATCACATAAATCAACATACTTTCTAATGTAATTACACTATAAATGCAGTCATTACATTAAATTCACAAGATGGAGACAAAATCAGTGCCCATAGATGAATTACTTTATCTTGGATTCGGATTACAGTATGGAGAATCTGTTCCTCTCACAACGTATTACTTCGTTTTAGGGAATCATAGACACAACCTAAAATTTAAATAAATGAAAAATTGGAATTGGAGGCTAGTTTGCAAAGTAATCTTATATTTTGCTAGACTGCATATATAGATAGTTAATTAGAAGTGGCAAATTTTCATAAACACTGTACACATTAAATGCATTAAAATTTTTCTATATAATAGAAAATAAGAACATTTTCTCTAAATATTTTTAAAATATGAATCAAATAACGAATAATGAAGGATGTTCAAAGAACATGGTTTAACATCAGAAGATCGGCTATCAACTATTAATTATGTTATGAGACCGCGGAGAAAAAATATAAGATAACAAAGCAAACTAGCCTCCAATTTAGAATTCATAATAGTTTTTTTTTTTTACATACTACTCAGCTAACGGGAAACGTTCCCACAACTTTTGCTAACGTTCTTTAAAACTTGTCTAAATGTTACAAACAGTAGGCAGAAAAGTTCCTGGATGACCTGTTGCTCCCGCCTGGAACTTGAACTTGTATAAATACGATGTATACTTACGACTCATACAGCAATCAGCAGAACAGGAAATGTTTCTGAAGACAATCAGACATTATCACACTTTAAATTTGCACTGCTGTCACGTCGTATGTCGTTTCAATTTCAACATGCCGGATGTAGTACGTCCAAATTACATCCATAGTACTCGTAACTATACTATATAAAACATACTTTTTTTTTTTAACAGCTGCGAAGTACATAAGATGTAGTACATACATAAGTAGTAGGTGATTTCGGACACAGCGGTGGCTTAAATGGTTAAGGCGCTGAGTTAATGATCTGGAGACCAGGAAGGCCTGGGTTTAAGCCCCACCACCACCAGCTGTTGATCTAAAGACCAGAAAGACCTGGGTTTAAGCCCTACCAACCACTGTTGGGTCCTTGAGCAAGACCCTTAACCCTGCCTGCTACAGGGGCTCTGCATCATAGCTGACCCTGTGCTCGGACCCCCAACTTACTAAGAAGGGATATGCAAATAAAGAATTTCACTGTGCTGTAAAAAAGTATATGTGACAAAATGAAGGCATTTACATTTACAGATAGAGACACAGAGACGGAGAAAGGAAAGGAAATAGGACGGGTCTGGAAATGAAATAATTGCAGCTGTGATGTAAGTAACATCAAACTATCCCATCATAAAGCTATCGAATAACATTGCTACAAAAACGAATATATTATATAACTATATATAACTAAAACTTTGACTTTATGTGTCGTTCACTTGACCTGCAGGAATGAAAAGAAGAGCCGGCTGTAGTGGATCAGTTGAGCTTTTATTTGCATGTTTATTGTGTTAACCAGTTCACCATACATTACACAACAGCATCAGTGTAACAGGTTTAGCAGAGACTTATTACAGCAATTATGCACAGCGGGTGTCTTTAAAAGTGTTTTTTTTTTTTGTTAAAATCCATCCTAAAACGTATTTAGGAATAGGAAAGAAAAAAAAAAGAGGGACAGGGCACTTAATTATAGAATATGGTGGAAAATAAATAAAGACAGACAGTGCTACTGCCGGATAGTGCGTTAATACAAACAATATATTACAACCGCTTTTTCCGTTTATACACATATAAACAAGTTTTGTGTGCCAAAGATTCAAGAACAAAACAATCAAGACAAAAATATAGCAATCGTATAAGGTTTTCTTTTCTTTTTTTTGTAGGTTGCTTTGTGCACTGACAGGAGAATAAAAGGAAAAGAGAAATAAGGATTTCTTTTCTTTCTTTTTTTTCTTACTAAAACCCGGCTATTACGGCGGTCACTGTACATCAAATCTACACTAAAGCAGCGACGTGATAGAGGAGCGTGTAATATTACAGCAGCTATCATTTCACTATTTACTTTAAAATCTTTAGGATTGAACTTTCCCTGGTCTTTCTCTCCTGCATGCATAAGTAGTAGATCTTACACATGTGTAGCGAAAAAAGGTTAACCGTTGTAGTCGTAGGTCCTGTACTTACGTTATTATCGTTAATTAAACGTGTGACCTGTTATAGAAGCTCGAAACGGAATTATGGTTGCGTTGATTAACATGATCTGTGTGACTGAAACCCTTTAACGTCTTTAAAAGTACAGATATGAAATGTCAATCATGCTCTTAATCCTGCAATGATGATAATAATGTCACTTCACTGATGCTCTGCAAATCAACGTAGTGGTGTGAAAACACTGTGAAAGCTGTCTCGTGTAGCAGAAAACGCACCGGGGTACCAAAACATATCCAGGATGGTGTGACAACGGCAAAGGGTACCAATAATTTTGGATCCTGCGCCTGAAAATGAACGCATAAGCCAAGAATAAGTGATGTAATTAACCTAAGCGTGAACATGCATTTAATTAATGAGGGCAGATTTGGGTTTCCTCCTGCCTCCCAGCTCAACTGTGTAGGTGTCCGTGTGAGAGCTGGTGTTCATCACCATCAGTGTGTCTGAGATGTTCCAAGAGACAGTAAGCAACATCTCAGGTGAAAGGAGCAGGATCTGAGGGGTGCTCCTAGTCAAGGGTTTCAAGTCATCCAGATGGCGGTTGGTGATAAGCAATAAAGATAAACGAATGAAGTTGTAGTTTAGCTGTTTGTATGAAAGTGTGTTGTTCCCTTTCAGGAACTCGTGTTAGAACACTTTGGGAACGCTCTTTTATAACCTTTGGCCTTAAGTATGTGTGTAATCCGTCTAAGAAGGTGATGTCATCAACCAGGAAGTTATACTGTAAAAACCTTGAAAAGAGGAAAAAAATGATCTATCTCCAACAGAAAGCAAAAGATGGCGACTGGGTTTCAACATAACTTCAAGCAATGTGATTATGCGTGCTATAGATTTATTTAAGAAATTGATACACATTTGCTGTGTGTTAGTTGCCTGGAAGTGGAGGATACACAGTCAGCACTTGAGGGCGCTGTGAACATTGTGAACGCCTGCCAAAGCTTTTGCTCTGCTCTAGTCCGGCCATTTTTAATGAAGAAGACCAGACACAGAGTCCTCAAAGCTCAGCGCAGGCTAATGTCTTGGGGCTTCCAGGCGGAACTAGTGGATGAGTATAAGATGGGCCCAGTCTTATCTGGCTAGCACCACATGTCTTGACCTGGCTCAAAAAGCCCTTTCTTTTTCCCCTAGGGGTAGGGCTCAGAACACACCCAACCAGCGGTATGGCTTTAGGGGTACCTCTGTTAGACATATGTAAAGCAACAGGATGGTCTACCTTGCACACTTTTTTGCTATTTTATAATCTGGATCTAGCAATAACCTCTGGATCTGCTGTCCTCGTGTCTCAATAGGTCCACACACATAGCACTGGACTGTGACCTGGCACTATGGTTCCATGCTGCATCACCTGCCATACAGCCAGCATCCCTGCCTACTCTGAATGACAAGCCTACTGCGCTGCTGCGTGACACATGTATATACAGCATTACTTCCTGGTCGATGATGTCACCCGCCCATGACATAATGCTTTCCGATTGGACGGATTTCACACATAGCTCAGGCCAAAGGATATAGAAGGTGTTCTTTTTCATAGTGGTTTAATTCAGCTTGAGTTTCTTTAGCGAGCCATAGTTACATATGTAACCTGAGACATCTTTCAACAAAGTTAACGAGTTTTCAGTGTTACAGGTTTTCCACCACAGGAAAGTCTTTATAACTTTTTTTTTTGGCTTTTTTGTTTTATTTTCTTTAAAAAAGTCTAAAGAAGGAGTAAACTGAAAATAAATACAAGCGCAATAGTTTTATGGTGAAAAGTTGCTGTAGTACAAGAGCAATAAAACATGAGCTGCAGGACATCATAGGAAGATAATGAACTTCACTAAATTAGAGACCACCAATCAGAGAGCTGGAGTTTTTGAGCGTTATGTAATATCGCTGTAACGTTATACTATTCTCTATGTTCCTTTCACAAAGCTATTTTATTCTCTTCATATAATATTTTCTTTATATTTTCTTTATAAAACAATATCCTAAAGTGCAATGCTCTGCATATTTCCCACTTTTCCAAATCTTTTTTCATTAATAAGGGGCATCAAACTGGGAGTTTCAGGTTAATGTGTGTGGAATAAAGTCCAAGCTTTGGGTAACGGAAACAGAAGCTTGTTAGCATAAACTCTGTACATATTTCGCTGATACAGGAAAAGCAGCCGAAGTAGTAACAAGTTTGTTTAGAAATACACACTGGTTTATAATTAACTGCAGACGACGGCTCCGGAAAACAGGCGGTTATTTTGTAGGATTTGTGAGGGGAAAAATGATGCCACGTACAAAACCGGAAAGATCACACATTTTTCTGTATTTTAGCTGAATAAAAAAGGGAAAACTTTAAATATATCTCATTCAAGTGGCTCCAAAGATTGATGAAAATCTCTGTAGATTAATAACTGCCCAAGAAACAACTAAAATGTCCTAAGAACATCTTTACATATGCCAGGAAATATGAATATTCATGAGCATGCAAATTAGAAAAATGTCCACGTGGCCTTTTGCTATTAGAAACCTAGTAAACCATCGCATTTATTAACTTTACTTAACCCGAGGGGTGGGGGGGGGATTCCTGCGAACACTGAGTGCATTATAGCTAGCTATACTTTCTGATCTACATGGATGCTAAGAGCGTTTTTTTTCACAGCTGTTACGATAAATACACAATTGGGAGCGTTTTTAATAAAAAACCTGGAAAAAATATAGAGGGAGGAGTCGATGCAAACATGTTTAAACAGTCAATTTCATTATTTGCCAATTTTAGGGACTTTTTTTTTTTAAATAGCAGATTTTAGAATTAACTGGTTAATTATCGAGTGACATCATCACTAAATGCACGCAGCTAAAGCAATCTGTGTAAGACATTAGAACAGCTTACATATGGTTCTTTATACTGTTTTTTAAAGAAGAATCCTGTGCTTGTAATTTCGCCAACAAAAAAAAAACAACTCAATTTGTTGCAAATTAAATCTGTATTTTTGGCTGACAGACTCACAAATAAACCTCTTAAAGGTTAGCCGTTAGCCGCAGTGCGAGTTAATTAACATTAAACCACATTTCGTCTATTTTCACACATCCCTATCTTCCCAATCGATGAGAGTGTTTTTAGAGATCACGCCTCGTCTCGAAATCAGCGAAACGTTTCGAAGACATCTATCAATGGTTTTTTGTTCTTACATCATGTACTTCTCTCTCTCTCACACACACACACACACACACACACACACACACACACTGTTTTACTGTGTGCTAATGTTTTCTTGCCATATGCTTGTGACTTAATTGTAGGCGTTAACTTCAAGTTT